>OX442356.1:9235047-9502547 GCA_949357725.1 Hyperoplus immaculatus
AAACGGACAAAGTAATTGTAAGCCGCTATGACAGAGGGAAACCTAAGGTCACGACAAATAGTTGGGAATACTGGGAATTCTCCCACGGGCTGCTATTACTGCTAATGGTTGCATGATGCTATCATGTTTCATATCAATCAGTGTGTGTGTGTGTGTGTGTGTGTGTGTGTGTGTGTGTGTGTGTGTGTGTGTGTGTGTGTGTGTGTGTGTGTTGTTTGTTTTACACGTCTAGAATGCTGGATTTAGTCCCTGTAGTTAAATAGTGTGTCCAGTCTCTCTCAGACAGCCTCAGGGGTTTGGCAGGGCCGGGTGCCAGCCCGTCTCAGCTCTGGCCAACTTGTCGTGTGTGAAACAGGAAGTGCGTAGCTCTGAGTGACCCTGTCCTAGGTGTCTGGCTCACGTTCACCAGCTCTTCATTACAGGACTGTGTGTGACCAGTGGTTGAACCTTCCACCTAAGGGATGAAACTAAAACCAGTACTGTAATTTCCCAGTACTTTCCCAGTTCCATTTTTAAGAGTTCCAGGACTGTATGTGTATAGTGCTAGTTTTATACAGTACATCATGTTGTAGTTTGAATAGTATGCTGTTCTTGCAATTATGCAAAAGAAATACATGTTCTTTGCCATTTTGATCAAACAGAAGATGATGCAAAGCAGCACTGATGGACCACAATAATATTTTTTTCCAGTTAGATTTTGTTTAAAATGTCAACTATTATGCAAAATTCACTTTTTCATGTTTTTTCAACATTGCAGTAATATGGTTCCCCGGTGTGACTTGAGACTTCCAAAGTATGAGGACAAACCACCCTCTCTCTTTTTATCCACCTCCACCTTTTATGTAAACATGTGTTCAAAAACCACAGTCAGATTTCTCTCCCCTTATGATGCCATAAGGGGAGAGTGTGTTATCAAAATATGTGTGTAATTAGTTTTTGAACTTGGCAGTTGGCACATCATTCAAAAAATGCTGAAAACTCAAAAGTTAATGCTAAAGTCATGTCACAGTTCAGGTCTTAGATGATTCCTGGATGTTCGTATGTATACAAGGTGCACTAATGAGAGCCAATTACCGCCTTTTGCACCTATGTGTACACAGAGCAATAAAGGCAAAAGAATAAACGGAGAGCACCAAACCATAGTTTTCTTTCCCATAGTTTTGTAGGGCAGCAGCAGTTGGTCCCCAGTGGAGAGTCCACAGGAGAGAAGGTTAAAACACACTAGATGTTGGAAGAAAAGCACAGACAGTTAGTTCCAGGGATCAGCAGGAGATTTCTTTGGAGACCCTCCAAACAGGAAATATGCATTAAAAGAGCCGACAGAGCAAAACTACTAACCGTCATGTTATTAATTCAACAAGCTTCCTCTAGGACGTCTTTCTCATATTTGGCAATGAAGCATTTGAGTTTTGGCTTCATCTTGATTCACCATGTGATTTGCCGTCCTCCTATTTTGGCCGTGTGCAGTGAAGGTCAAAGGAAATAAAACGGGCTGCTTCTTCTTCTGTCCCCTTTTTATTTTTATTTTTGTGATTAATCTTATACTTCCCCATCCCACTGTAGGATTACCACAACAGCAGCCTGCATGATGGACCTGCGCCGCTACCCTCTAGACGAACAGAACTGCACCCTGGAGATCGAGAGCTGTAAGTAGTGTTGTCCCTGACAACCAGCGCTCACGCCCACACGTACTGTAGACGCTAGAATCGAACAGAGCCCACGTACACACGACGTGCTGCTCTGCAAAAAACCATTTGAATGAAAGCAGCAGTCTGTGCCGGCTTCTGCATGCCTGCCCAAAATTGCATACACCTGAGCTGTAGGAGAAACAAGCAGACATTGAAGTGATCAATAAGGCAGAATGATGTTTCATTGTCAGGTTCATCAGTGATGATACATTGGTTTGTATTGGGTTTTTAAATATGGAAAAATATATGTGGTGTCAAATTCACTTTGTCAAAGTGGATTAAACCAAGTGGGCTAAAAGCATTATAAAATGTTAAATTCACACTGGGGAGCCAACATGCCTTTATGTGTTGTTAAAATAATATGATTCATATGTCTACAGCTAGATTGTGAATGAATTATTTTGCAGAGGAGTAGGCTAGTTATAAGGGTGTGTGTAATTTCCGGCAGGCACGCAGAACTCGGCATAACACCGGCCCAGTGGCGGCAAGGTATACAGAGGCAAGGTTGATGAGGAGGGTGTGTAAAATGCTGAGGAAGGCTGATGAGATATCAAGAGATAAGCATCGAGAAAGAGAGGA
Source organism: Hyperoplus immaculatus (assembly GCA_949357725.1). Taxonomy (NCBI): domain Eukaryota; kingdom Metazoa; phylum Chordata; class Actinopteri; order Uranoscopiformes; family Ammodytidae; genus Hyperoplus; species Hyperoplus immaculatus. The sequence continues at coordinate 9,237,315 of OX442356.1, forward strand.
ACATCACTAATGGCTCGCCGACTGATAACATCCAGCCTAATTAATTCAACTCCAACTGCAGTGGCTTCCCAAGGCGTGTGGAGGAGCCTGATTAGGGTCCAGTGTTTCAGGGACGTGCTGCCGCCGATAGTGGATGTTATGTGCAAGCTTCCCCTCACCGAAAATATGCCTCCATGTTTGTACATTACAAAGAGCTCACTTGGAGTTTGTAATTGTTCTGGATCCAAGGGCAGGAGGGAGTGTGTGTGTGTGTGTGGGGGGGCGGGGGGGACATGAGAGGGGAAAAAAACGAGGTCCTCTGCGTGTTTTATCTGGCTCCCCGGAGAAAAGGATTATGGGGCTGGGATGCGGTGTAGGGCTCGGTCTTTTCCCAGGGTTTGATCACACCATTGCCAGCAGCGTAGAGTATAGGCTAGCACACACAAAAAACACCCAGCACGGGACAGAACCGCCTCTCTCGCTCCACCATTATGCTCACCATCTCTCTCTCTCTCTCTCTCTCTCTCTCTCTCTCCTCATCGCTCCCTCCTTCCATTCCTCATCTCCTTTCTTTGCACAGTCTCATCCTCTTTCTTTTCTTTTTTTTACCATCTCGCGGCCTTTTTATCTCTCTCTCCATCACTCATACTCGCTTTTTTTTCTCATCCTCCTCCTCCTCTCTCAGGCAGCCCAACACAAAATGCGCACACACACACACACACACACACACACACACACACACACACACACACTCACACACACACACACACACACACACACACACACACACACACACACACACACACACACACACACACACACACACACACACACACACACACACACATGTGTGCTCCAGTTTTGATCACCAGGCAGTATCTGCTCTCATATGGATTAACTGGCAATGGTTTTAAGGCTGGGATCTCTCGGTGCCAGAGCGTGCTATTTTATTCAGACTAATGAGCTCAGATAACTCTCACTTCCCTTGATAAACTTGATGCATTTTTAACGGACACAAGTCTTAAAATCCCCCCCAGCTCCCCTGATACGACAGCAACTCACAACTCAGGGCACTGGTCTGTCTCACATGCCCAGGCTGCACTGAGCAATAATTGATTGACTTACATTGCATACGTAAATACCTACACACACACACACACACACACACACACACACACACACACACACACACAAACACACATATGCGTGCATGTAATAGAGCTCGTATCGCGTTGTCTGTCTCTTCACATCATCCTTGTGGGATCCTCATGACAGCCCAGGAGGAGTGCAGTGATGTAACGCGTTGACATCTTTCCGTAAAAAAAAAGAGAGAAAGATACGCACAGAGACAATGGTCCAGAACTAATGGAGCTACAAAAAGTGACGAGTGACCAGTTCCGTACAGGCCATAAAACGTTCCCTTTACGATGCTCTTCGTGCCAAAAGCCTCCCTTTACCACCACGTGTCCTCCCTGATCTCCGGCCTGTCACGGCTGATCAGGACTGAAACTGAGCTGCACATCCGAACGGCCGCACGGTGGACTCGGCCCTTAATTGGGGTGATGCAGGGTTGCACAAGGAGCTGGGATGATGATAATGCAAACGTGTACCGAGAGCTTACTGTATATGTACTGGTGTGCCATCTCAGCATTAACCCCGTTATGCTCCTCAGCTGCACCATTGCTGTGATGAAGTATTCAGTGTCTGGGGTTTCCTTCACTTGGGAAATGAATGCAACAAATTAAGAATATTAAGAATACGGCTGGCGATTACTTTTTTTTTTTTTCAACAAATTCCATTAACAGAACAAAGCCAGCAGTGAACTTGGATTTCCAGACTTTTACACAAATGTGAGTTGGTTCATCGAGATAAGGAGTCAGTTGCAATTGTACCATTGCAGAGGAAGAGAGGGGTAATGAGGTGATGTTATGAAGAGTGCCAGTCAAACCTCAAAAAGTGCAGAATTATTTTTGTTTAGAAAAACATAATATAAAATGTAACATATATGTTTGGTTCATGTATTCATTTGTGTAAGGTTAAAGTCTCATTATTCTTTGTTTATTCACTGGAGTGAAAGCATTGGTTATACACTGTATGTCAAGAATTATTTGCTAAATGTCTTTCCACTGCACTTTTCCGCCTTGATGCAGTAATTTACTGTGTCATACACTCTGTCTGAAAATAGAAAATATTCATAAGACAAGTGAATGTAAATTACCACATATTGTTGTTTTGTTCATTTCATTGTATGTTTTGAGATACAGAATAATGCCAACCGTATACCTGTCACTGATGGTTGAATTACATTCACAGACCAACGGGAGCCCTGACAGGTCTTCTTCACAGGAGACATTTTGATATGTCAAAGCAGTCGAAAAACACAGAGTGTAAAGAGCAAAATGAATGACGGCTGCTCAGGTATTGTGCATGCAGAAACCAAGCCACTGTGGATATTATTAGTAACACCTGTGCTTTTTCCTACTCCGACAAGTCAAAATGTCTGCCGTTGGAGAGAAAAAGGCCTGTGGGTGAAGTTAGCTGCCCAGCCAACCAATAACAACCCGACATGACCACCACCGTGACTACCCTCACCTTGAATGTCAGAGCCACAGCAACAAAGAAATATATGTGTTCATTTTTATTTTTTCAAATCAAAGCCTTGCCGTTTAATTATTCATCCAGTCTGAATAGGTCACAGCCTCTATTTTTGAGCGCGAGGCAGACAAAGTAGAGCGGGTGAGATGGCTGCTCCCTGTTCATGTCAGAGAGAGACTGTCTGTGACGTTTTGCAGCCATGGGAGACACAACAACAGGTTTCCCGAATTATCTGCGCTGTGTAGCTTTAAAATAGCATGAGTTTGTCCCCCATTTAAAAAAAATCAAATTTGAAACATGTTTTGTGGCAGAATGGTCTCCAACCTAACATTAACTTGGGCGGCAGTGGCGAAGTGGGTAGGGAGTCCGCCTCTGGTGTGCAGGGTCGGAGGTTCGATCCCCCGTCTCCCCGCCACATGTCGAAGTGTCCCTGGGCAAGACACTGAACCCCGAATTGCTCCCGATAGTTAGCTTAGTTAGCTTAGCACCCTAGTGCTAAGCCTACCCTGCGTGGTAGCTGCTGCTATCGGTGTATGAATGAGTGTGTGACTGGGTGAATGTGTACAAAAAAAACAATGTAAAGCGCTTTGGGTCTGTGATAAACGGAGATATAGCGCTATACAAGTCCATTTACCATTTACTACCATTTACCATTAACCTTTGGTGTTTTATCTGCATTGAATGCACATCTCTTTTTATCTTAATATAAACATACATTAAGTTTTAGATCCCTATGTTTGTGCAGACATTGTAACTGATATACAGAGAAAAGCTTCAGGGAAGTTATTACATTACAAGTAATTTAGCAGGCACTTTTCTTAAAGACGACATACAACTACCAGTTGGAGGTAGGCAGTTAGCGTTAAAGCGGCTACGAGTAACATTTAAATATCTTTTAAACAGCCTCATGTTTCCTCTCATAATCATAAATTACCTTTAACAGCAAACCAGACCATCAGTGCAAAGAAAGACGTTTTTAAATAGTTTTTATTACTGCATTTGATCTGGTCGTACACCTAGTCCGATTTTCGGTTCACGCGTGCATGCTCTATGGTCAGGAACGTGAATTGAGAAGCCTATCACTCCAGGTGAGGGAAGGGGAGCGGGAGCCTTGTTTGAGACAGTTGTTTGTCGTCATAATGACTGATAACGGGGCTTAACCATAAAAGAAAAAAAAGAAAATGCAATGAAGAAAAGCTAAAAGGGAGAGTGATGAGTGATAGTCGGGCGGGAGGGCGTTGCCAAGCAACGTATACACAATTTCACGCAGCGAAACTAGACTGCAGTGTTTACTCCTAAATGAATGAGCGGTAGCCTACTAAAACAAAGTTTACTTTGCCTCACCAGCATCATCAGAAATAGTCATTATTTACAACATAAACACATTACCTCATCGTGATCCATACTAACTAACTGCCATCTCTCGTTCATTCGCTTTGTGTGAGGACACGGGGACTCGTTCAGCTCCGTGAGAGGTGACAATGCATCATCTCATTGCAATCAGGTGTGTTTAGCACTTACTGGCATTAGTTGATGCTGTGTCACCCATAGACTCACGGAGCCGAAAAGAGTCCGGTGCCCTCACACTTTCAACACACGGACACGCCACGCACCATATTGCTTCCTGATTATTTGAATCTTGCTCTCCCTGCACGAGCTACAAAACAGCTTCACGACAGCTGGCGTCGTAATAATACTACCACTTTTGTTCAAAGGTGTCGCCAACGTGCCGACTTACTCGTAGTAGCTTTAAGGGTCTTGAACGGCTCAAATATATTTATGTCGCTTTTAAAAAGTTTTTGCGTTGTTTTCTTTTAAGGTCAGTCCTTCACATTACTGTCTGTCCTCCTCCAAAGGACACATAAATAGTTTAAACAATGGCCCCAGTTTGTAGCCTTCTTGTTGATGTAAGTATAGGTTATGAAAACAAAGCAGCAATCCATCACAGTGAACATGTGTTTGCTGAGCATTACAAGGAAGCTCCAACACATACAACCTTATGCTGCATGTATGATTTATCTCTGACAAAAAAAATGAAGCTTGCCAAATGTTAACTGATGGATTACAAATGCGAAGAAAGTCTTAAAGGCCTACTTCACCGGTTTGAATATGAAGGTGTATTGAATTCTGAGATCCTATGTAGTATAAATGTGTGAAAAAAATTGAAATCGGTTCATCCTAGCCTGAGAAAAGGCAGAAAGAGTGTTTTTTTTAACCCTATATTTCTCTTTCTCGTGACATCACAGAAAGAGAAATATAGGGTTGAAAAAAAACTTACTTTGTAAATATTACTGTGATGTCTTTTACTGTGACATCACAGTAATATTTACAAAGTACATTTTTTTTAACCCTATATTTCTATTTCTGTGATGTCACGAGAAAGAGAAATATAGGGTTAAAAAAACACTCTTTCTGCCTTTTCTCAGGCTAGGATGAACCGATTTTAATTTTTTTGGCACATTTATACTACATAGGATCTCAGAATTCAATACACCTTCATATTCAAACCGGTGAAGTAGGCCTTTAAGTTTCAAAGTGTAATGAAATTAATTAAAACCAAGATGGCAAATCAACTTGCAACCGCTCTCTACATTTGACACATTTCTTCTTCACTTTAACACCTTTGAGCTCCACTGAGCTTGTTTAATTGAGATCATTTCGATAGACCGGCTAAACCTATCCTGTTGATATTATCTCATTTTTACAAACATACTACAAAATAAACACAAGTTAGTGTAGCTGAAGCATTTATTTTTTTTATTTTTTTTACTTTTTTTACTCCTCTGATGTACTTTATCAATTGTACATTGACATTAGATTATAGACCCTTAATGCATGATGCTAATGCTTCTCTAAGTATCTGGGCGGATGTGGTTTCTCCTCTGCAGACGGCTACACCACAGACGATATTGAGTTTTACTGGCGAGGAGGAGACGGCGCCGTGTCCGGGGTGGACAGGATAGAGCTGCCACAGTTCTCTATCGTCGACTACAAGCTCATCTCCAAAAACGTGGTCTTCTCTACAGGTACACAGCACGGCAGTCCACTCGTCCTTTGGTTCTGTGACTTTGTGATCTGGTTTGCTATGTGGTTGAGCTGAAAAACAGGTTATTAGAAAAAGGGATATATACTTGAAATGGAAAAACTAAAAATTCCAATGATTTTTAAAGCCTCTCGTAAACCTGGTCTAAAATAGCATAAATCAATATGTGATATCAAAGTTGGGTGTCTCAATAAGCTTTTACAAAACTCTGATGGAAGATAAATCATAAATATGATAAAACTTAGTTCTATGTTTTTGCAGTCTAGACAGTTTGACAGGACCGTGTGGGCGTGGCCGTATCAACCTTCTCCTTGGCAACACCAATTGTTTTAGTAGAACTTTTGGGATGAGAACTGCTGTGATTGGTTCAACATACTTAGAACCAGAGCTTAGCCCGCCTCTTCTAAAACGAATTACTGAATACTTTTTTAAAACTTAAATGACAATATCTTTCATTTGGATTGACAAATATTTTGAGGATGTTTGCAATCCAAACTAACTCCCCAATTTACATCACAAGGATTTTGTTTACAGGGGCTTTAAATGGAGAAACAAAAATTCCACTGATTTTTAACATTAAAATGAACACGAATGCACACGCAGAAAAACAAAATCAGATGGAGATGGCTGGCTTCAGTGAAATCTATTTCCTTCTCACTTCCTGTCTCCTTGTGCCTCCTTCAGGTTCCTACCCGCGCCTGTCCCTCAGCTTCAAGCTGAAGCGGAACATTGGTTACTTCATCCTGCAGACATACATGCCTTCCATCCTGATTACAATCCTCTCCTGGGTTTCCTTCTGGATCAACTACGATGCCTCAGCTGCCAGAGTGGCCTTGGGTAGGAATTGCCTTCGCCACTGCTTAAACAGTGACCCTGGGGAAAAAAAAAACCTAGGGGCTTAATGAGAACGGACCATAAAAAGAGCCATTAAACACAGCCAGCCTTTAGATGTGTACATTATTGTGGCCGTCATGAGCCTCATCAGTGCTTTGACTCTTTATTTTCCCCCAGCATTGACCTGTCTTCTCATTAGCTTTAAGCATGTGAGTGATAGCAATGTGTGATAGGCTGCCTGCTTTGAATGTACGTTGTTCAGAGAGGACTATACGCGTGTGAGTCATGCAGAGCGAGAGAAGCGCTGCGGCCCGACCTTGAAGCGTGCTGTCTTTCTCTCTCTGCCTGTCTGTCTCTCATTGGTTCGCAGCAAATCCGAGCCAAATGTATGGCAGAATTACAGCCAAACCAAAGGTGGCAACATTTGGCTTTTATGCCTACTACAAATTAAAGTTAATTTATTCAATATTTTTTACCAATGACAAACTGCTTCTGATACTGAAAACAAAGAACTGCCTTCAGTGTTAAACTTGGGTCAGAGCAGCAGAGGAAATGGCTTTGGGCTGTGTGTGTGTGTGTGTGTGTGTGTGTGTGTGTGTGTCGTTCATGTCACACACCATTTGTTTTCTGGAGTGGGACACATGCAGGGTTGGATAGCCCCAGACGGTGCGTCCAGAGGGGAACATGATTTAAAGATCTGTGTCCTCCGTCCCAGTGTCCTGAGAACGTTGAGTGAGCGAGCGCAGCCAATGAGAGAGGACGAGGCTCCATGCTACGCTGACACTGCCGGCTGCTGCTGGGTTTATTTATAATACGTGTGAATCTGACCAAATGCAGATTGTGCATTTAGAATGACTAATGTATCAAACTCAATGAGTGAATGTCAGAAAAACAGGTGAATCGTGCTGTGAGTAATGGCAGATGTTTACAGTGGCAAAGGCTGGGCTTTTTATATAGCCCCAGCATTTGCTCCGTGTCCGTTGGATACGTGACGGATGAAAACCTCACTCATTTGAAACATGCACAAACAGTTTCAGTCCCAGGAGGTTTGGGCGGGGGTCTTTTTATCCATATGGGTTCACAATTCTTTCAGACCCGTCTGTTTGCTATACATAGATACGGTATGATGTACGTTTTAAACATCAATGGCTATGTTCAGCGCATACTCATGAGCACCTGTGTTCATACGGTCTGGTTAACAGATGCATCAGTGAGCCGTACACAGCCCATAGATATATTTTGTACTGGGCCTGTTAGAAGAAAGCAGTCAACATGCCATGGACACAGGTTTTTTAATTACACAGTGAACCAGCTGCTATTCCAGGCTGTACTTATAGGCACATCGCTGCTTTGAGCTAAATGCTAATGTCAGCGTGCTAACTGATTTTAGCAGGTATAATATTCAACATCAGAATAGCTTCAGAAGCTTAACATAGCGTGTTAACATGATTGTTAATGCTGCCACACTGAGAAATATTGGAAATTTGGGTTCAAGACTTGAATGCAACCAACATTCATTCATATGAAAAAGCTACGCACTACAGCTTTAATATATACGAATCTAACCGTTAGTGAAACTAACATAACCTTTAACATCAGTTAGTCTTTTTCACTGTATAGATGATTGTTTAAATGTCTTACAGCATCTAAAGACTTCACTTTCTTTCCAAACGTGTGACCTGTGGTATCCAGGGATCACCACGGTGCTGACCATGACCACCATCAACACCCACTTGCGAGAGACGCTCCCAAAGATCCCCTACGTGAAGGCTATTGACATGTACCTGATGGGCTGCTTTGTCTTTGTCTTCCTGGCCCTGCTGGAGTACGCCTTCGTCAACTACATCTTCTTCGGCCAGGGCCCTCAGAGGCAGAAGAAGGCTGCTGAGAAAGCAGCCACGGCCAATAACGAGAAGCTGAGACCCGATCCCAACAAGGTACATGTGCGGGGGGCAAACCTCCCCTTGTAGAGCTATGTGCTGTCGGTTAATATGTGTGTGTGTTTGTTTCTGTGGGAGCAAAATGACTTCTTCTCCTCTCAAGGTCAATGTGATGCTGTGATCAATGCTTTATGTCCTTTACCAGCACTATTTACTTCTGCTATAGCTCTCTGTTTTTCTCACTGGTTTAGCTCTGTGTATCAACTTGTATGACTCAGACTAGGATCTGAAAGAGTGAATGCAGAAGCTATGATTGGGTTATACTTTATCTCCATATTTCTGTGTCTCTCAAAGGGCAAGGCGCCTTGGAAAAGATCACTGGCTCTGGTGCCAAAGCCTTCCCCTTTACAATTTTTTCAGCTGCTAAAGTAAAGCAGGAACAACGGCAGCATAACAATAAATAAATAAATAAATCAAAACACCCTTTCCTTCTGAGTGTGGCAAGCTACCATTTCCCCCCCCCTAAGTAACAGTGCTGATTTTGTATGCTTGCAGTGGCTGGTGGGAAATGTAGTTCAGAGAGATGATGCTCTGTATGCCAGAATGAAACAGAGGGAAATTGACGCATATGACTCGATGTGGGATCCCATCTTTGTGGACGATGCAGCATTAGGACTAGGCGAGCAAAGAAATAAGGTACTGGAGGTTTTGAAAGTCAAAACTAACAATCTTTCATCAATCTGAATCAATCCAGATCAGAGGGAAAATGCTGTGGTGTGTGTGCATTTCTTTGATTTTTCAATAGATTTTCTCAGGCAACTTTGATCATCACTCCCACCATTGTGTTTTTTCCCCTCTCTTGGTTTGCTCTTCATGCATTTTCCTGACAAACATGGCTTAGCAGTTTTGATTTCTGCAGACATCGATTGAATCAGAACTCGGGCCGTACATCTCAATTGATGGGAAATGTCAAATGTGGCAAGAGAGAAGAAAAACATCGGCAGCTTCTATTTGTAGCATTTAGATACAAATACTGTAAAATCTCAAAGGCAAATTAATAACTCTCTTGAGACTAAGTGAAGCAAATTGAAAAACTAATGGATCGTCTGATAAGGGAAAGAGATCATTTGCAGTTTGATGAATAGTGTCACAAAAAAGTGGCTTCGCTTCAGAGTGAGTCACACACACACACACACACACACACACACACACACACACACACACACACACACACACACACACACACACACACACAATAAAAAAATCATCAACAACAAAATACAACTAGCTCCATTTACAGCAGGACAGGATAGGATTATAGGGACGTTTTTCCTCAGAAGTCAGGCTATGGATGAAGAAATGTTGATCCGAATTCACGTCCCACAACGTCTTTCCTGAACCTGCCCCCAACCTTTTTAGCCTTTCCTCCATCTTTGCAAAGTCCTTACTATATCTATCAACCTTCTCCTGTCACATTTTATTTTCCTCTCCCTTTTTTTAATTTAATTTTTTTTTAATTCAGTTTGTCTTGTAAATCGACAGAATTTTAACCACACCCTGGTAGAAATTCTGAGATGACAATGAAGATTTCTCCATGATAATTACTTTTGTGGAGTGGTGTTTTGCTTGTATTATCACTCAGATATTGATTGACAGATGATCAATGATTTCCCCGTATGTTTTAAAAAAGTGCTTAAAGGTAGAGTCAGCCATTCTGGAGAACTCTGACTTTTTTTCAAAATCAGTGAATATATCTCCTCACAATCCGCTACCTTTCCGTGCTACGAGTGCGCTGAAAAAATATCTGGTGTTAATACACAGCCTAGGCTCTGTAAACTGGTTTGTAAACAAAGGGTGTGTAAACAAAGGTGGCCCACCGTAGCTAGCAACCTACCCGTTTACAGAGCCTATGCTGTCTATTCATACCAGATCTTTTTCAGCGCACACACAGTACGGTAGCAGATTGTGAGGATATATCCACGGATTTGACAAGCGTTCTCCAGGATCGCTGACTCCACCTTTAACATATTTCTTCACTGTAAGTAACACAATTTCTGACTCATTTGCATTACCCATTCTAGCACCTCATCAATATTTTTTTTCAACACAGTGAATTTACTTAATGATCATTGTAGTCGTACTTGTTTTGAATGACAATCTTCCTAGTTTAAAACTTAAAAAACAATTTTACAGTTTTCCCCTCTGGCAGTAACTTCTCATGGCTCCACACCTGTTCTTACACCCCTCCTCACACAGATGACTCCCGATGACAACATCCTGTTCAGCAGCCTGGAGATGAAGAACGAGATGGGCGGGGCCGGGGATCTGTCCCGGGGCCTGGGAGCGCCCGGAGACCCCCGCAACACCATGCTGGCCTACGATAGCTCCACATTGCAGTACCGCCGGGCAGCCATGGCCCGCCAGAACTATGGCCACAGCGCCCTGGAGCGCCACGCCCAGAAGAAGTCGCGCCTACGGAGACGGGCCTCCCAGCTCAAGGTCAACATCCCAGACCTGTCCGACGTGAACTCTATCGACAAGTGGTCCAGGATGATCTTCCCCACCGTCTTCTCCTTCTTCAACGTGGTCTACTGGCTCTACTACGTCCACTAAAAAAAACCCGGGGCGCAGACAGGGGCTTTAAAGGATGGGGGGAGGGAGGGAGGGAAATGGGGGAGGGGGGTGTGGGGGTTTAGTGAAAGATGAGAGAAATCAAGAGAGAGAGAGAGAGAGAGAGAGAGAGATATGTGCGAGAGGGGGAATGAGAGATGAACAGTGCACCAACTTTTTCAGCTGGTTCATTTTAGAAAAAAAAAGAGAAAAAAAAGCGAGGAGAATGCAGAAGACTTTTTTTGGATGGACTGCAGCGGCACCCAACACTTCAGTCAGCAGTGACTTCTTTTAGGATTTTTGGGAAACACCTTAAAAAAAACGGCTGACGAAAACACGCGGAAAAAGAAGAGCAAGTTTTTGAAAAGACTGAGAAGAAATGGTGCCTGTTCCAGAAAAATTTCAATATATCACTAATATTTGTCATTCGTAGCTTAACTCTCTGTGGATCAAAATATTTATGCTTGTGTTTGCATATACTTTAAGGAATTTGTTTTTGTTTAGTATCTATTTACTTCGTAGCCGAGCTGTCTGCATCCGGGAAAGCTTTATAAATGATTTTAAAAGGAGCCATCCTTGATAGTCTATTTTCCTATAATTACTGTATATGAAAAACATCCTTTAAAAAAAGCATGCTTATGTTTGATTTCATTTGCATCTCAAGTCACGATTGACGATGGAGCGCAAAGCGTTTTAGTTTTACTCATTTGGGTTAGTCTGTAAGTTTTCATTTTGCATTTGGCTTTAGCATGGCGCACCTGGGTGAAATGTTTTTTTTTAGCATCGCTGGATGACAACAAGTGGACAACAGGGGGCGCTCTTTTCTCTGGACATTCCTGTGTGGGGCTTTTATGGTGCCATTGCTGATCAGCTAAAGCTTCTTCAGCTGTTGAAGGTCTCATATGTACAAGTAAAAGAGCGGGGGGGACTGTGTTGGACACTGGCGCTTTTGGCCAAGTTTATGTTTTTTTTTGCTTTTGCTGTGCTGACAGATTCAATATGATTTTCACCACCTGTTGTATTCCTAAAGAGAACTTTTGACTCCTCCGTACTTTACTGCCATCACGTGAGGAGTCGGGGAATGGCTTTAACACGTCTAGAGCTGGTGTAAGAAATGTTTGCCAATAGGTGAGCTGAGTTTCATTGCAACCAGAGTTGCTGCATAAATATGGCAATCCACAATCATCATTACCAGTAGATTTGAATGATAGAAGTATGTTTTCATTGTGATTAGGTTTTCTGTTTTGAAAAACTGTAGATAAACATAAATCATATTTAAAGAAAAAGATGATTCATTTTTATAAATCAAATACTCACATTATTGTGTAAATATTATGGATTTATTCTATTTAAGTGGGTCTCTGTTGTTGTTTTTTGCAGTTGAATTACCGATCAAATGTTCCATCCTGCCAAAAAAAAAAGAAGAAAAGATCAATTTCACTGTTGGACAAAGAAACACACAAATCACAACGTTGCTGACTCTGTACTTTTTTGGACTTTTCTCTCTTTCCTTTCTTTTTAACAGACTCTTAAAGGCATCTTACTCGTTGCTGAAAACTTAAGCACTTCCAGACACCAGTGACTTTTGGGTCAATGTTTTGTTCTCCCAGAAACGACAGAAACGAGGACCCCCACCCACTATCCAGGCATTGAAGTCAGGCATATTTTGTACAAAGTTTCTGTAAATTCCAATTGTAATATTTCATAAATGACATGTAAATATCTTGTGTAATGATTGTCAGCAATTATGAAGATGTATCTAAATTCAATTAAAAACTCAATTCAGTCTATCACTTCAATAAGAGAGTGACACGGGTGGCGGTTTTATGTGTGTGTGTGTGTGTGTGTGTGTGTGTGTGTGTGTGTGTGTGTCCTGCGTGAATGTTCGGATGTTCGCGATTACTGCCTTTCAGTTCTCATGGCTGATTGAGTGTCTGAATGAGTGAGTGAGCAACCAAGCCAGACACTTGGTATGAGTACACGAGCGAGAGAGGCAAATAGTAGGGGTGAATAGAGATAGAGAGAGAGAGAGAGAGAGAGAGAGAGAGAGAGAGAGAGATGTGAGGGCTGCAGCTGGGGACTATTGGCTACATAATGGATGGAGAGGCAGAGGAGTCAGAGCGAAAGGGTCTCGGTGGTGTTGGTCCCTGTCGAGATGAGGCTCAGGCCGGGGTCTGTGCAGGGGCCGAGTGCCAGCCTCCGGCCCTCAGGGGACATTAACACAGGCAGCCAGAGATACATGCAGGCACTCTGTGGACTCAACTAGTTGGCTCCAGGGGCCGGCAGGAAGAGAAAGAAAAATAAAGGATGAGAAAGAAAGAAATAAATAGAGCTATCCATCCCTCCATCCATCCACCCGTGCCTCGACCTCTCCCCGCATCCCTTCTGACTGCACATTAAGCTGCACTTTCCCGCGCTGACCCGACCACTGTTACAAGCCTTAAATGGATGCTGGTGAATATTTGATGGTGCAAAAACACTGAATATTTAATATTTGAAAATGGATTTTGTTCCAGCAGGCACTAATGTGCAGCTAATGTTTGATTTCCAACTCTGAAGAACCAGAAGAACACAATGGGATTCCTTCCAAGAATGGATGTTTTAACTGAGATATAAGCCAGCTGGGGTTATGTCCATCGTCAGACACATAGAGGACTAAAAGAGTAGAGGACTTTTCTCAATGAGCTCATGAAAATGGAGGACAGATAAATATGTAACACAGAGAGACAGCTCTTGTCGGACGATTGAGATAACATCCAACCTCGGTCTGAATAGGACTGCACGTGGCCTTTATGTGTGTGTGTGTTTGTGTGTGTGTGTGTGTGTGTGTGTGTGTGTGTGCGTGTGCTTGTCCGTGTGTGTGCATGTGTGCGTTTGTGTGTGTGTGTGTGTGTTTGTCTTGCTATCTTTGTGAAGACAAGTTTTAATTTTAAACTATTGAGTAGTGGGGACATTCTGAGCCGTGAGGACATTTTGTCCAACCACTTCAAAGGACTGTATGAAGGTCAGGACTTGGTTTTAAGACTAACATTATGTCAATAAGTGTTCTCACTAGTAGCCTATAGAAAGACAAATGTGTTTGTGTCTGTAAGTGTGTGTGTGTGTGTGTGTGTGTGTGTGTGTGTGTGTGTGTGTGTGTGTGTGTGTGTGTGTGTGTGTCTGTGTGTGTGTGTGTGTGTGTGTGTGTGTGTGTGTGTTCTTGCACAACTATTTTTGTGAGATCCAATTTGAGTTTTAGACCTAAGAAGTGAGGACATTTTTGAAAAGTGAGGACATTTTGGCAGGTTCTCACTTCGGGATAGTCCTTTAAAGGGCTGTATGGGGGTTAAGACTAGGTTTTAAGGTTCAGGTTAGAACAAGGTTTAGGTTACGGTTAGGGAAAGGGTAAGGGATGGCTTAGGCAATTTGTTTTGATGGATAGGGTTAAGGTAAGGGGAATGCATCAGGTCAATGAGTGTCCTCGCAAGTATAGCCATACAATGTGTTTGTGTGTGTGCCTGTGCGTGCGTGCATGTATGTGTGTGTGACCGCATGTGTGCCTGTGCGTGCGTGCTTGTATATGTGTGAGTGACTTCATGTGGGCCTGTGTGTGTGAGCACATGTGTGAGGCTTCTGGGAGTAAAAAACTCTTAAGTGCAAAACTACCTTAAAAGTGATGTTACGCGACGTGTAACTCTCCATGCATCAGTAAAGATCAGCTCAGCATTACTGTTCCCCCTCAGTTTAACAGATGTATTATCTCACTACAGTAGACAGATGGTTTATGCTAAATTGGCCCTCTTTCTCTTTCTCTCTCTTTCTCTCTCTCTCTCTCTCTCTCTCTCTCTCTCTCTCTCTCTCTTCCTGTTTTCAAAAAGGGCATTAATGTTGATATGTGAGAGAGAGAGAGAGAGAGAGATTGGGGGAGGCAGATGCTTTGTAATGCTTCCATGTCACTGGAGTAATGAATGCACAGACCTCTACTCTGTGGAAACATGAGTGTGTGTGCGTTTTGTTTCCAAGTGTGTTTTTTTTTCGTGTTTGTGTGTGTGTGTGTGTGTATGTTCAGTGTGGACTCACAGCTGCGCCACAGTGCAGTCAGCGTGCGAGCCAAACCAAACCCAGCCGGAGCGGACTGGGACAGGTGAGGGGGTGAGTCTGGCACACTCCTGTCACGCCACTCCCCTAAAGGCCAGGACACACCGGCCAGATAATCGCCGTCGTAGTGTCGGTAGGGGGTCGGGACACGAATCTGTTTGGTGTGTGCCGTGACGTCGGCCGACGTAGAGGTCGTCGGGCTTGTTTTGCGCCGATTGAACATGTTCAATCGGCGGCCGACCGTCTTTCATTTGGAGCAATTTGATTGGTGGAGGGCTAGCGAATCAGTGAAGCCCGGAAGTGAGGCGGGTAGCACAAACAGCTAACAACAGCTAGCCATCGTTTTAATGTGTTTGTTCGTTTCGTTTTGCGAGTACTCACATGCATCAACCCTTGTTGACTGCTCGACACCATGCTCGACACTCTCTGCTAAAAATTGTGCTCTTATGGCCCATGAATATAAATACGTATTTCTATCTATGTTTATGCTCTAGAGAGCTGTCCCATCATTTCCGGCTTTCGTATTTTTTCGGGCCACAATACAGATTAGCGCCGCCTGCTGTTGTGGAGACATTACGTCCCGCGCAAGCGCAGAGCGTACGGAAAAATAAGCAGTCGTCTCGGTGTGTTTTGTGGCCGCGACGGGAAGACTGGAGCTTCCTGAAACGGCGACTCCAGTTTTTGGGTAGTCGGAACGTGTCGGACTGGTGTGTCCTGGCCTTTACTCTCCACGCACAAGATGGAAAAACACGCTGTGCTCAGACCCCTGAAGAGATGAACCTGCCTGTGTCAGCTGCTTGGGGCCACAAAAAAGGAAAATCATTTAAAATCTTTGATTGAACCCATTGATTAATGATAACTCACCTGCAAGGTCGAGCATGGCATCCTTTAAAAAGAGATAATAAAGATCCATCTATCTCCATTTAGAGACATATTTCCACTAATGCCTTTACTAACAAGGTACATACAGTTCCACCACTGTCTAGCTATAATTGTATCTATAATTGTAGGTACAATAAATGAGAGTCCCAGTGCAAATCCGGCCTGTTTTTAAACAGGTTCTGCAGCCGGCCGTGGAGGAGAAGACAGCATATGTCAACATAAGGAAGTGGAAGGCATCCTACATGCATGCCATCTGTGCAAGAAGCTACTGTGTTGTAGCCCATCATACGTGAGAGTCTCACACACGTAAACAGATTCATTCAGCCAAATTTTGTTTAATTACCGTTTTTCTGGATTGCTCAGACACGCTTAATGAAACAAGGATCCACTGGGTTTTCAGCTTTACCTTTGTCACACAGAAAAGTTCTATTTTTTTGCAAATGTGTTAACACAGTTTCATTGGTTTCACTCATTTTCCCCAGTCTCTTTTTCTAAACAAAAAGAAAGACATCCAACTGGTTTGGATTAACTGTGTGTAACAAAATAATTTTTTTTTACAGCCAATAGAAATGATTTGCATTAATCCCTCATGCACCTTTTTGAAATTCCTTTGCACAAATGTTCAATCAGTGATCAGTCCTTCTCGCCCTCAGCTAAAGTGTCTTGTCGGCAAGACATCCTCCAAAAACATCAGAGAGTATATCTCCCATCTATATTCTCCTGAATGGGGTGTGTGAGTGGTTCCCTCTGCTGCGTTCATTCACATTCTGCATACTCTACATAAATGTTTGCCCCGAGCAGTCGTAGCTCCCTGCTCTGTGTTGTGTTGTGCTGTGTTGTCAGTTCAAATCTCCTTATGACCCATTGCACCAATTTTCTGCTCTGTAAATATTCAATTGTCAGCTCATTCGACGGCTTTGTCCTGTGTATACCACATTTTGTTGTATTGTCAGGGCAACATCAAGGTGTTAAATGTATTAACAACAGCGAAAACTACCTCACTATGCAGCCGGGCTCACTGACTCATAATTCGAGAATTAAGAATTCTAGTGATTTTCAATCAAGTTTAAAGGATTCTCCTCAATTGAGTTAGTATACAGCACAATTCAGACACAGGGCAATTCTGAGTCAGCTTTAGCCACTGGAGCACTCAGGGCTACATTTCTGTGAGGAATGACAACACACCTGTCAATGCAAGGGGGCGGGCTCAGAGGTAGACAAGGTGTGTTGTCACTTGTTTTAAACCGGCATTAGGCTTTACACACACACACACACACACACACAGAATCACAAGAATGGAAAGCATGGATAGTCTCTGTAAGTGTTGAGAGAATGGGAAGGAAAAGTCGGTAATAATACAGAGACACAACAGACGGAGCAGCCATGCCGTGGAGGAGCCCTCTGGCCCTGCTGAGGGAGGCCCTGAGAGGTCAGAGGGCGAGGGAGAAGGACCTGCGAAACCTGGTGTCCAACCTGCCCTACGAGGGCCTGGAGAAGGGCAAGCAACCCAACCGCTACTACTCAGGCAACGCCATCAAGACCACCAAGTACACCCTGCTCCTCTTCATCCCCATGAACCTCTTTGAGCAATTCCACCGTCTGGCCAACATCTACTTTGTGGGTCTGGCCATCCTCAACTTTGTCCCAGTGGTCAACGCCTTCCAGCCCGAGGTGGCTCTCATTCCCATCATCGTCATAATGTCCCTGACGGCCCTGAAGCACGCCTGGGAGGACTTCAGGAGGTACCAGTCGGACAAGAGGCTCAACCACAAGCCGTGCTCCATCTACAGCAGGTAAATGTAAACGTGAGGCAACAAGTTAGGTGAGACACTCACGGTGCGTTCAGGGCTCCTGCACGCCTGTATTTATGATTTCTATCATTCATCATGTTGATATCTGTGAGATTCTGTAGATCTGTGTGATTGCGTATACTGTGTGTGTGTGTGTGTGCGCGTGTGAGGGTGTTTAACCTCCTCTGCATTTCAGCACCCCATGAGAATTATTTTTCCACTTTGAAATATAAAATGTGTGGGATATTATTACTTCCTTTTTTTGAAGAGCTTCACAACAACACTATCTCCCACACACATTCATCTCATGAACATTTTTTAATGAAATCCTCATCTGGGGTGGTTGCGTCAGCAGCAAACACAGTGAGGTTAGTGGTTGTCTATTTTTGTATTACTGAAATGAAAAATGCATAATTCACAAAGGAGGATGAACGCTGTCACTTTCAACCCTTTCACTGCTGTGCTTTTTGGGAGCAGAGTAGGACTTCCGAATTTCCTTTGGATATGATAGGAGACTGAAGGGAGATCCTCCAAAAAGGAATCTTCACAGATTCAACATCTGTAGAATGCCTGTGTCATCATGTGTGTGTGTGTGTTTGATTTTTCCTTTGTGGTGATAGGGCCAGGGTTTGGCCCAAATGCTAACCCCAGACAAAGTTTTTGGGACACTTTGAAGAAAGCACACAAGTCCATCTGGGCCTATTAGTAGACACTAGTATTCTCTCTCTGCCTCACCCAATAATCTAAACAGTAGTTGGTCTCTCATGGCTCGCTGGAGGGGGAGGGGTCCTGAAGCTAGAAATTTGGGCTTTGTACAGATTAGAATTGCATTGATTGACAAGGATTCCTTTTGAAGTATACACATGTCTCCAGAAGAAGCTCCAGAATACACTTTAGGCTTCTTCCACACACTTCCTCTTTTACTTTCTATCTAAGGTGAAGTTTATGACAGTAGGGTGAAACCAGTTCCGACATGGTGAAAGACTTAAATCTGCCGTGTGTGATCTTTGCAGTGAACGTGAAGGTCCACATGGGATGCAGTGCAGATGAGAGGGATTTTTTACCTTTTTAATTCATCAGACCTTTACAGATGCACGGTGTTACTTCACCCTTTCGCCGGCATGTTGTTTTCACAGAGGTGTGAAGTGTGTCTCTTTGAACGTGACGTGTCTTATCTCCAGAGTCGTCTTATCTATCTCGTCTCTCGCACAAACTCTTGTCAATCCACCTGCACTCAAACGTACCGCGCACACACACACAAACACTGGCTGTAAATCTATAGCTGATTGAATGCCAACTCATGCTGTTGCACTGTTAAACGTGTCTTTTTCTCTTAGGCTATTCGGGTATCAACTTTTAAGAGTACTGAGGGTTCATCCCTGTTAACACGTTGAAGGAATGAGACTATCACTATCTATCATCAAACCAAACAGGCTATCTTAAGTGTCAAGTATTATGTTGAATGCCACATGCTGATAACAGTATCATGAGGACAAAGCAGGTAGCCAAATAATTTAAGTGCGTTAAAACTTAGTCGAGTCAGAAAAGGATGACCATAGACAAAGACCTTGTTTGGCGATGCATGTGAGATCTTTATGGCAAAGGTTTGCTATTTGGGAAATAGGTGTATTTCCATTCTCGCATTGACAACTCAGGTGACAACATCGATGCCACTCTCTTGTCTTCAAATTTGTAGATACTCTTACATTTGTGTGGGGATTAATATTAATCTAGTTAATAATACATAATAATAAGTGAGCTTAAGAGGAGCTGTTAAGTGGATTTGTAACCGTTTGATGCTAGTCGTTCCTCCCATTTCTACTCTTAGCTTTGTGCTAAGCTAGGCTAACCAGCTCCTGGCTTTGGTTCATATTTACTTTACGGACCTAAAATTGGTATCTGTCTTCCCATCTAACACTCAGAAAGAAAGCTTACAAAATGCTGAGGCTGTTCTATTACGGTGAAACAGTGTAGGGTCATTGACATGACGGATGAAATGTAGGCCTACTCCAGGTTATGTGAGAAGACATGACACATTTTCGAGAAATAACTGGGAACTATTAAGTAAGCTGTGTGAGAGCATAAGCCACATAATGAAACAAATATTTGCATGAATACAATCTGAGAACCACATGCTAAAAATACATACACTTCCCCTCCACATGCTTTGTTTGGGATGAGGTGTGGTGTGATGCAGTAGCCACCCGATCAGGTCCTACATGCAGGGCAACATACCTGCAGCTCTCTGTCACCGGGAATTAACCAGCCTGACGTGCATGTTAGATCCATAAAGTATTAGGCGCTCTGTGGAAAGCCTCAACCACCCCTAGGTGTGTGTCTTACTTTAAATGTCTCCTCTAAAGGTTTCTTCATTCTTAAAACACACAAAATACTTCTGGGCCGCTCTCCAAACACAACTGCGTTGACTTTTTGACTTGTTCAATTCCCTAGGTTACACAGCTGCTGTGATTTGTTAATTATTTTTTATTTTTTATTCATACAGAGTGAGTCAGCCAAATGTGCCAATACTGCAGTTGATAAATGTGACGAAAGTCAATGTAAAAGACACACAGGGATGTCACAAAATGATCCATGATGACCGTGTGACATGACTGATTTCAGGAGGGAGAAACAGTTTGTGGAGAGGCGGTGGAAGGATGTGCGAGTGGGTGATTTTGTGAAGGTGGTTTCCAATGAGATCGTCCCTGCAGACCTACTGCTCCTGTACACATCAGACCCCAACGGTGTGTGTCACATCGAGACGTCCAACCTGGACGGAGAGACCAACCTGAAGCTGAGGAAGGCAATCTCTGGCCTCTGTGTCCCTGTAAGGAATACGGACTCCTTCAGGGTTTCATTTCTCGCCTTCTACTTTCTATATCTCTCTGCACTGTCTGCCTCACCTCCTGTGACTGACAGCAGTTGACACAAATCAACATGTGACATGTCCTTTAATGACTTAGCTTGCTGAACATTTAATGTAATTGTAAAAGAAAGTCATACCTGTTGTTGGATTACATGCACTAAGTGCATATTTTTTTGGACCACGGTTGTCTTTCTTGTGTGTAATACTCATTATGTCAGTCTGGAGTTCCAGTGTAAGTTACATTCAAGTTCACACATGGCAGGCAAAATCATTGTTTTTTTCAAGATCTGGTAAAATTTTGAGATTTATGTCTAACAACATTTCTTCTTTCATACTAATATAAATAAAAGATTTTAACTCTAAATTTTAATTTTTTACGAGAGTCAAATGAATGCACAATTAGTTAGATATGCCAATGTATTGCCAATTTACATTTATTCAAACATTTAAAACATTGTCATACAAATATGTATTTTTTTAATGAAGCTCATGATGATATCTTTAAGTTAAAAATTGCAGTGTCGCCTTCAATTATTTCCGTTCATGCGATATTGACTTCACACCTCCTCCCATTTCCCAGAATCCTGAATATGAACCTGAGAGCTTCAACTGCACTGTGGTGTGTGAGAAGCCCAACAACAATCTGAATCATTTCAAGTGTTATGCGTGAGTATCAAATACACACAGATCACATGGAATTCCTAAAACACTTCCTTTGAGCCTTTCAGGGCAGCCGAGCAAAACTAATTCCAACCCACTTGCTGCACTTTCTGACGCCAACAGAGGCATTATTGGGGCTTTAATAGACTGTAATCGATTTCCTCGGGCTCCACAGCTCTTACAGCTCTTACAGCTGGTCTGCCCATGCTGTCCAGCTATGTAGGAAGCAGGGGGAGAATTGCTAATGGGTCGTATATATAAGTGGGGATGAATATCTAACCAGATCTGACAGTACAAAGGAGGTCTATGGCTTTCTTTTGCTGCAGAGAGAAACCTGATCAGGAGAAGGTGGGCGCTGGAATTGAAAGTCTGCTTCTGCGAGGCTGCACAATGAGGAACACCAACCACGCTGTTGGTTTCGTGGTGTATGCAGGTATATGTCTTGATTTTGGGTTCATCAAAATGGGTAGGATTACTCCTCCATGGGCCATAAATGCCTGTACAAAATGTAATGGCAATTCAACCAATAGCTGTTGAGATATTTCAGTCTGGTCTGAAAATGACCACATGACCGACAGACTGCCACTGTAATGTTTAGATCCACGCTGCATGGTTGAATGTATCAGAACAAGTCATTCAAAGTTTCAATTCTTCTACATTTCTTTATGAAACCCAACTTTCCAGAAATATAAGTAGGGTTACTCAGTGACGCCCTGTCTTTTTTGGCCTTTCATTGACTGACCCACTGAGGTGAAAAGATGAGGTATTTCCCTTTTGTGTTCTCTGACCATATCATCTTATTCTCACCCCATCTTTAAGGCCATGACACCAAGTCCATGCTCAACAACAACGGGCCCAGATACAAGCGCAGCAAACTAGAGCGTAAACTGAACACGGACGTCATCTTCTGCGTCATTCTCCTCTTCGTCATGTGTCTGGTCGGAGCAGTAGGTCAGTGACGTGTGACATCACTTAACCATGAACCATAGAATCCCTCCACATTTATGAGACAACGTTTTAATTACCAATGAAACAAACAAAAAAACAGAACAGAAAAACTCACTTCACTTTGAGACTGGGTAGACATGCCAGGAGAAGGAGGAGGAGACAGAGGAAGGTGTGGTGCCAAAAATAGCTCTTCCACTCTGCACAACAGTTGGTGTGATTAATCCACCTTGTCTCCACACACGCAGGTCAATTCTTATGGCTGAAGGCGCTGCCTGCCGTGCCCCCTTACCTGGTCCCCGACAGCAACGGCCACCTGGACAGTCCCAGTCTGTCCGGTTTCTACATGTTCTTCACCATGATCATCCTGCTGCAGGTGGAGAAATCTAATTATATATATAATTATATTACTATAAAAAAAGAGTCATTTTAAGTGTGTTTTTATGCCTCCGGGCCATCCTTGTGAGCCCCTTATCTCAAGAACGCTTTGAGGGGTTTTCTTCAAAGTTTGCACACACGTCTTCTCTGACGCATGGATGAACTTAATAGATTTTGGAGGTCAAGGGTCAACGTTACTGTGACCTCATGCATCATGGACGCAATATCTCAAGAACACCTTGAGGGGTTTCCTTACAATTTGGCACAGACTCACCCTAGGATAAACTGATTCCATATCAAAGATCAAAGGTCAAGGTTGCTGTGACCTTGCGCGTATTGTTAGCGCTGTATCTCAAAAAGGCTTTGAGGGATTCTCTTCAAAGTTTGCAAACAAGTCCACTCTGATTTAAACTTGAGCTGAATAGAATTTGGAGGTCAAAGGTTACTGCGACCTAGTCAAGGGGTGCTACCTTCTCAGCCTAAACCACCACTGTACTCTCACTGTTCTGAAATTGTGTGCCACACTGAGGCATATAAATGCCAAGTGGTATTTTTAGTTCTTCACTTCTTACACTCACCCAATTCTTCCTCCAGTATTGTTTCTTTCCATTGTTTCTTGTCCCCTTTCCTTGTTCATTTTTTTATATTTCAATCACTTCTCACATCACCCTCCTCTCTTCTCCTCTCCTCCGCAGATCCTGATTCCTATCTCTCTCTACCTGTCCATTGAGTTGGTGAAGATGGGTCAGATCTTCTTCATCACTAACGACGTTGATCTGTACGACCAGGAGATGGACAGCTGTGTGCAGTGCAAGTCCCTGAACATCACAGAGGACCTGGGACAGATTGAATACATCTTCTCTGACAAGACTGGCACCCTTACTGAGAACAAGATGGTGTTTCGCAGATGCTCCATCATGGGCACCGAGTACCCGCACAAAGAGAATGGTGAATTTTTTTTATGAAACTTATGCTGTCAGGTTTACAGACACATAATATCTCAATTTGCAATTCATTTGAATGCACTCCTAGATATTTTTTTTATTTTGATTATGTACAATTTAAAGAAAACACATGTTAAAATGTAAAGTAGTGGAGAAAATGCCCATTAAGTGGATACTCATGAGACTCTTCTGAATATATTTTATTCCCTTTTTCATCTGTATATTGTGTTGTGTCCTGATCAGAGACACATATTTTTGCTTCTATGTTAGTGCTGCCCTTCTGAATTGCATTATTTTATGACTAATATATATACTATTTGAGTTGAGCTCCCTATTATTTAATTCCCACCATGGAAAGTATTTTGGCTCACTGAAGGGTTTGGGGAGGATTCTGTCTTTCCTTCCACCAGGTTGGGGCTGACTCATCCAGGTCTTTAATGTCCTCTGGCATTTGAGGTTAACTGCTCCGCATTTAACATGTCCCGACAAATACAGTACACACTTTATGAAGCAACTTGTTTATTTTGGGGATTTGCAGCCATTCGCCTAGCTGTCCTTGAAGAGACCGAAACAGAGGACGACATCATTTTCAACCAGCGGCCACGACCCACAAAGACTGGATGGTCCCTGGAAAGTGAGGACACCCAACGTCACCATGGCAGCAGCAGCCGACACAAGAGCAAGGTCACAGGAAATGCCCGGAGCAATGTGGCCTTCAGCAGTCCACTGGTAAGACGGTCGGGAAGAAAAGGCAGATTTTTAATTCAGTGTTTTGCCTGGTATTTTTTTTGCAGTCAACTCACGGTCACTGGAAGCACAGGGGGAAAGTTCACTGTGCAGGAGGCAAAGTCCTGACGTTCACTCAGGCTACCTGG
The DNA here is from genome assembly GCA_949357725.1 of Hyperoplus immaculatus. Taxonomy (NCBI): domain Eukaryota; kingdom Metazoa; phylum Chordata; class Actinopteri; order Uranoscopiformes; family Ammodytidae; genus Hyperoplus; species Hyperoplus immaculatus. The sequence continues at coordinate 9,261,673 of OX442356.1, forward strand.
ATGGTCCCCCCTCCCCCACAAACACTTCTTTTTGTGTCTTTGCTGTTCTAAAGATGACTGGGCAGCACTAGGAGAGAGTCAAAATTAACCATGACGTTGCATTTATAAAGTGGGAATTGGCCTACATTCAGACCCATTGTATGGAGATGTGACTGCTTCTGAGATGTCTCATTTTACCAATTTGTATAAATGTAAAGGAAAATAAATTATAACATAGTTTGAGATTACATATTTCATAAGAAGGCATGTATCCATATTGAAATGTAGAATTACAAATATCTGTTACAAAGGCATGAGCTTTTATGTCTTTGGGTTGTCTGTTCGTACGTATGTCTGGGCCATTCTTGTCAACGCAATATCTCATGACTGCTTTGAGAGAGTTTCTTCAAGTTTTGCAAAAATCTCGACCGCAAATGAACTGATTTGATTTTTGAGGTCATAGGTCAAAGATCAAGGTCCCTGTGACCTCATGCCTCATGAATGCAATATCTCTAGAACAAACCTTTCTTTGAAGCATTGCCCATCTACCACCACTGTACTTCCACCGTACTATCTAGCTCATGGTCAGAGGGGACACGAGCCTATCCCAGCACGGATTGGATGAGAGAAAGGATTAGTCGTGGGTGTATCACTAGTCCATCAAAGGGCGGACAACATGATAAATATGATAGAAATAATTTGATGGATTAAGTTTAGGTCATTATCGTTAATCATGAAAGTTGAACTTAACCTATGTCCAGATCTAAAAAAAAGGATGTTCTTTTTTAAACATGTTTGATGTTACACCTCAAACTGTAATTTATCGTTGCCTCATGTCAAAAGGCCTCGCGGTCCCAGTCCCGGCTGCAGATGGCCAAGCTGCTAGGTGTCAGTGATGAGCACATCCATTTTGGCTCAGAGCTGCCCCTGTGTCTGTGACAAGACATATGGTCATGCTGGGCTCCACTTGGCACAGGCCACTGATGGCACATAAACTCTAAACGTGCACTATAGTTTAGTCATCACCGTGTTGCTATACGGTACAGTAGCTCTTTGTCTATTTTTGTACACAGGGCAAAGAGCAGAGACCTGGAGATACCAACGGGTATGGAAAAACTCTTGTGTAGCCTATATTACAGCAAGGCAGCACTGAGACCATCATTGGTTTGCCTCATGCTTTGTCTAAAGCAGAATATTTGGATGATTTAAAAACATTCTTCCCCTTTCTTCCTCCCTTTCCATCCTGTAATATTTCCTGTGTGCGTGGGAAAAGATAACTGGATGAAAGGGTTAAAAAAAAAAAAGTCCAATCGTGTCATGTCAAATCAGTGAAAGCTGTGCGTAAGCAAGAAAACAGTTTATCAACATGAGCTTTTAATTAAAACACTGATTAACTTTTACTCCAACAGGAAACAGAGGTGATTCCAGACAGGATGCTGCTTCAGCAGATTAGTGGAGCAGAGAGATTCAGCAGCAGCAGCAGCAGCAGCAGCAGCCGGGAGACAGATCCTCACCTGGACTTTTTTCTGGCTCTCGCCATTTGCAACACGGTGGTGGTTTCCATGGCAACAGCTCCTAGACGGAGGGTGAGCATGCCGTGTGAAGCTGCAGAGTAGAGATGGAGGGCACAGTCAGGAGAGGAAAGATGCACAAAGGAAGGATTCTCTTCAAACTTATAGAGCCATGTCAAATTTACCATCTGGAAAACCTTGTGGAGATTCTTTTAATTGACTCATTCATTGTTTTATGAGTTCAGTAGATCTATAAACCCGGTGTCCAAATATTTTACTGAAGCAAAGTCTGCATAGGCTACACAACAACAATAAAGCTTCAATCCTTCCTATCAACCTTCATTTTGAAAGTCTCTTTAAAATATTTAGCTTTACATTTCTGGTCTTTCATCAGTGGTCAGTACTAATTTTCTTCTTCATCTTTAAAGCCCCAGTCATCCTCACTGAATGAGCTACATATTAAAGGGAGATTTGCAGGGGCCATCAAGGATGCCTTTATTCATTTTAGAACTCGCTGTTCTTGACTGTTTTGATGTCTGACACATGGGAGAAATATGTGGGGTTTTCCCTTGAGATGGTGATAACGCACAAAAAGAAACAAAGTGGAAACGGATGACAATGTTTCATTTATTGTGTTATCACCATATGGGTGTTTGGGCAAAAACGTTGATATAAAAAAAACCTACAAACAAATGTTGATGTTTTTTTTTGCTTTATTCTTCCAGGTGAGTGGGGTTTCAAGCTCCTCTCAGACAAACAACTCACTTGATACTTTGTCCAACTGGGTTAAAAAAACAGGCTCTCTTCGCAACATATTCACATCTTGGAGGCGGAAGCCCAAAATAAATTGCAATAACATCTCCGAGGACTGGGTCGTAGAGGAGGACCATTTTAACCCTCCTTTAAAAATGGAGGAGTCTGGAGAGGTGGATGGGCACCAAACATGTTCGCTCCATGCTCCGTCCCTGTGCGACAACAGGCCTTCAGCGACCTCTGATGACCTGTGCTTTGAGGCGGAGAGTCCAGATGAGGCGGCCCTGGTGAACGCAGCCAAGGCATATGGCTTCACTCTGCTGGCCCGCACGCCTAATAGTGTGACGGTGAGGCTGCCGTCTGGAGAGGACCTTGTGTTCCAGGTGCTGGACACCTTGACCTTTGACTCTGTCAGGAAGAGAATGTCTATTTTGGTGCGACACCCAATCACCAGAGAGTGCCTGCTGTACACTAAAGGTGCAGACTACGCCATCATGGAGCTACTGGGTTCGCCATACGCAGGTACGGCAAGTAAAAGTACATTTGCCTACACATATTCATTAGAATAGTCATTAGCCAACACTGTACCCTGGCTCATTTTGTCATATTATTTTCAGAACATCTCACTGGGAATGAGAAGAAAACAGCAGCAGATACTCAGCATCACCTTGACTGCTATGCTAAGGACGGGCTGCGAACCCTTTGCTTTACAAAGAAGGTGCATGATCAGATGTATTCATATTCATCATTTTCTCATACCAAAGGAGCTCTTGTTTCATCTTTTGTCCGTGTGTGCTCGCAGGTGGTGAGTGCCAAGATGTATGAAAGCTGGTCAGTGGACAGACAGAGAGCACTAGCTGCCATAGAGAACAGAGAGCAGCTTGTTATGGACAGTGCTGTGCAGCTAGAGACCAACCTCTCCCTGCTAGGTGATAGACAGTGTACACATCAGAATAAACACTTGAAAAAGATACTGTATATGTGTGTGATAGGCCTAAGCTCCATGAGTGTATCATCACCCTGACTTTGTCCTCCTACAGGGGCGACAGGCATAGAGGACCGTCTGCAGGACAGCGTCCCTGAAACCATCGTGGCTCTGCGGGAGGCAGGGATCCAGCTGTGGGTGCTGACTGGGGACAAGCCAGAGACAGCTGTCAACATTGGCTATGCCTGCAGGCTACTGGAAGAGGAGGACCTGGTTATTAACATCAGCTGCAACAACAAGGTGAGGAGGCCCGTTGGCTGTCGCACTGAAGCTTGGCCGTAACATAAAGGTGCTACAAGGAACTTTGAAATATTTCCGAAACAGCCTAATTTTTCCTCTGATGATCATAAGTGGTGGTGGTGCTCATGACTGTTCCTCAAGCTCATACAGAGCTGGGTAAAACAGCTTTTAAGTTTTTTGCGCCGTCGTCATGGAATAACCTGCAAAAGCAGCTTAAGCTTCAGGACCTAGTAACTCTAAACAAATTTAAGGCTGTTGTTAAGAGTTTGAAGTTGGACTCCATCGGAAATTGTGAATGTTTTTAGTTAAGAATCTTATTTTTATGTTTTACAACTGTACTTAATATCGAATTTGTATTTTGTATTGTGTTTTATGTGTAACTGTGTTCTACTGTCCATCTTGGCCAGGTCTCTCTTGTAAAAGAGATTTTAATCTCAATGAGACTAACCTGGTTAAATAAAGGATAAATAAAAAAATAAAATAAGTGGCATGTAACAGCGAACAAGACCATCAATGGAAAGAATGCTATTTTTATATAGTTTTTCTTGATGCCTTTGTCATGGGTATGCTCACAGGAACAACAGCTGGCAGTAAAAACACTATCGCGTTTGTCCAAAGGACGTGAAAGAATGAACAAAAACTGAAAGTTCCTCGGAGCAACTTTAACTTAATTTACTGATCAGTTGTTTTCTTCTTTTTAAAAACAATAAAAAATGTTTAACGATTTATAGAATATAAATGCAAGCCTGAATATTTGTTAGGAGGTGAATGACGTTTTCAAATGAAAGAACATAAAGACCTGGAACATTACAAGCATCACCTACTGAACATTGGCCTTGAACAGATTAAGGCAAGACATCCTTTTCTTTCATACATCAGCTTGTTTCAAAGAAAGGCACTGAGTTTTTCGTGAGTTTTCCAAGCAGTAAGTCCAGGGGCCTCATTCATAAAGCTTGCGGTGCACAAAAACCTTGCGTAGACGGACAGAAATGTGCGGGAAAATGTGCGGTAACAAACGTTGGTATTTATAAAAACATTCTTTGCGGAGAAGTGTGCGTATTCCCACGCCAACTTTCGACCATGCGTAGAGCTACCGCAAGGTTGCCTACCGCAAGGCAACACCACGAAATAAAGCTCAGTCATCAGAAAAACCCAGACAAATAATGCTTGGCACCCAATATATTTAGTCAATAAAATGTATAAGCTTACCTATAGTTGCGAATATATGGCTACTGTAGTCTATGGCATGCAGTTGTGATGTAGGTTGAATTACTTATCAAGTAGCCTAGGTCTACATGTTTTGGTTAGGCTATATCTTATACGTTGAATCTTTTAGCGCTACTCTATAATAATATCCTATACGTCGGGAGGTGTTTCCGTGAGTGGCTAGCGGGAGAGCAAATTTTAAGAGGTGAGTAAAAAGTAGTTTTGTACAAAGTTAAGCCCAACAGATATTAATTAAAACTGTATATTTCGTTAGATAAAATCATGTTATGAATTTAGCAAATCATTACACGCATCTCTTTCCCATAACAATTCACCCTGGAAGATATAATCTGACGTTGTTGGAAATGTGTGGATCTCACGGGAGATAAACAATGCTCTCGAATAGACTATAGGAATTATTTCACTTGTCACACCACTTTATATAGGCCTACATATAGTAATACAGGTACGCTAATAAGTGATATTGCATACAGCACAAAGGTGGGCGAAACTGCTTTCCAAAGACTATAACGACTGTGCCAATCATGATATGTGATAAGTGCGCGCGTGTGTGTGTTTGTGTGACAGTTACTGCAGCACATGCACGTCACAGGCTTTCTTCCTTCCCAGCCGCTTTCTTTGCGGCCGGTTGCCTCCCTTTTCTCCTCATGTCAGTCAAAATGCCTTGCTTATTAAGAGCGTCATCATATTCAGGAGCTATTTAGCATTCGCCATGTATGGTAGATTGTGGGATGAAACTGGGAGGTGAAGTGGGAGGACACGGGGTGGAGATAGTCTGCGCACAATTCACCGCAGGTAGGTAATTATAAAGGGAAGATTGCGTGCAAGTGTGTGCCTCACAGTTTTATAAATCTGATTATTTTTTTGCGCAGCACATTTTTGGCTTTGTGCGGACGCAATGTTTTTTAGGATGGTTTCTACGCACACCGTTATAAATGAGGCCCCAGGTGGTCTATACCTGGAAGCTCGTCGCATCCAATTTAAATCCCTAGACCTTTTGGACCACTTTTCCATTTTAACTAAAGGTCAAACTCTTACATTTCCACCTGAGAAAGTGTGAAGGCGTCGAGGTGTGGGTCCTGCTTCTCTGAGGTCATTAAAGACGAGGTGGCACAGGGAATGAGCCCCTCCTAACAACCCGTCCACGTCAAATCATCCAGCAGTCCTCAAATAGACCAAAATGAACTGTCAGATACATGGGGAGCTTTTCTCAAATGGGACCAGTCCCTTTATGATGAATGGAGGGAGATACCCCCCCATACAATATCTTCTGCTTTCATATCTAATTACCAGTCTAATATGCAAACCTCAGAGGAAATACCCCTTTGCTCATGATCCGGTTGTGGAGGCGTATTGGTAATGAACTATTTTTACCGCCGTAACTCGATGACCACCTGAGGGATGCATTCCCACAGTCATCCCCCTACCACCATCTAATGAAATTCAGCCAGCCTTAGATAGATGAGACATGAAAACAGGATGTGACCCAATTTATTTGTCATCATCTCAGTTTTTTTTCCCTTTTGGCTAAGAGAGGATCAAGTTATTTACACACAAAGATTGGGTCTGATGGGACCATGACCTCATAGATTGCTCATAGTCAGACAAGATGAATATGACTCACCAGACTTGCCTTTACTGTAATATTGTGCCTTTATATACGTTGTGTGTTTTGCCTTTTTTTATGATTTTATTGGGGCCTTTTTTTGGATTGCAAGAGATTTCGCGGACTACCTTGCCCAGGAAAATTAAAACAACCTTTTTAATTGGGCTGCAACAAACAGTTAGTTTCATTACGGATTTATTTGACGATTTCTTGAATATAATGTGAAAAACCGATTTTCTAAATGCCATGGCATTCTGTTTGTATTTCACATAAGACCAAGGAGAGCACATTTTAGAAGCTGGCACAAACATTTCTTTGGTATTCTTGATTGACAAATGATTCAAAAGTAAGCAAATTTATTTTCTACTCTATTCAGCTCTAGATTGAAAAAAAAACATTAAAAAAAACCTTTAACAACAAAAAAAACAATGTTATCAGCAAGAATAATAATATGATTTGATGTTTTCCAGCTCACGTGCAGATCCATCTTGGATTCCACACTGGAAGAGGTGAGGAGGTACGCTGCAGACCCCCGTAACGTGGGCACCACCCAGGACATCTCTCTGGTGATCGACGGGCGCACCCTGGCCATGCTGCTGTCCTCGGACCTGCAGGATGGCTTTGTGGAGCTGGCCAGGCGCTGCCGCTCTGTGCTCTGCTGTAGAGTCACGCCGCTACAGAAGAGCCATGTGGTGAAAGTCATCCGGGAGAAGCTCAAGGTCATGACCCTCGCTGTCGGTAAGAAACTATCGTTGTATAGCTATTCAGCTTATTCCCAATGCATTTGTGTGAATGCCTTAGACAAAATCTACACACAGATTACCATAGTTTTGCTACTTAGGCTTTTTCATCATCAACATTTTGACATGCAAAGCACATGTAAGTGCATGGTTAATAAAGGGATTTGTGAGAGAAAACAAAAAGGGTTTTAGGAGAACATGTACGTCATTTCTCTCTGGTTGTTTGCAATTTATTAAGGTTTTCATATCCTGTTCCATTTATTATTAATTTATCCTCAACCATTATACTTTTTTATTTCAAATTTGCTTCCTGCTGAGGCAACTAGTCCCTTTACTAGGTAATAACTTTTGGATGTAAATGCAAGGATGCACAGTGTTATATCATGATAAGATTAGCCCAAGACATCAAAAATACAGTGTCAAACATAAAACTCAAATTAAATTCCTTCATAAAATAATTTATTTAAACAATGGATGTAATAAGACCCACAGTTTCATTGGGCTCTTGTCCTCAAACTGCTGTTTAACTTACTGTATTTTCTCTCTGTGGCTTCAGGTGATGGTGCAAATGATGTGAACATGATCCAAGCGGCTGACATTGGCATTGGGATATCCGGTCAGGAGGGCATGCAGGTCAGAGGACAGGCGTTTTGCTTAGAATCCTTTCTTGTTGTGTCTTGTACTGCTCTCACTGTCCCGAACTCTTCTGTCACCTGCAGGCGGTCATGGCCAGTGATTTCTCTATGCCTCGATTCAAACACCTGAAAAAACTCCTCCTGGTTCACGGACACTGGTGCTACACGCGACTGGCCAACATGATCATTTACTTTTTCTACAAGAATGTAGTGAGTATTATATCTCTGCTGTCTGAATAAAATGGACACATTGCAGGCTTTTCTCATCTACTCATGGACAGTTGAATTTGTTTTCTCCAGGCCTATGTGAACCTGCTGTTCTGGTATCAGTTCTACTGCGGCTTCTCCGGCACCGCCATGATCGACTACTGGCTGATGATTTTCTTCAACCTCTTCTTCACCTCTGTGCCGCCCATCATGTTTGGGATCATGGACAAAGACCTTTCTGCAGAGATGCTGCTGGGTGTTCCAGAACTATACAGGACCGGGCAGGGTGCAGGGGTCAGTGACGCTCTAGTGCAACTCCTTATTCTGAGACAGAAACTAATCATTAAAGGTGGAGTCAGCAGTTCTGGTGAACGCTTGTTGTCAAAATCACTTTTTGTCAAAATCAGTGGATATCTTCTCCTCACGATCTGCTAACTGTGTATGTGGGAAATGTTGCTAGTTACGGATGGCTCCATTTGTTTACATACCAGTTTACAGAGCCTAGGCTGTGTATCAACACCAGATTTTCAGCACACACGCAGTACAGACGGGTAGAGTATTGTGAAGAGATATTCACTGATTTTGACAAAAAGTTACTTTGACAGCGATCATTCTCCAGAATCGCTGACTCCACCTTTAAAATGTAGGGTGACTAGCCATCGTTTTTTCATGTTTTTAAACTTGTGTGTGTTTTTTTTCTAGGTATACAGGTTTTCAACTTTCTGGGTCTCCATACTGGACGCCTTCTATCAGAGTCTGGTGTGCTTCTTTATTCCATACTTGGTAAGAGTCTGAGAAACACTTTAAATTCTTCATCTTCCTTTACACATTGTGCATCCATTCAGAGTTACTAGTTTACTTGTTTGTCTAATGCCTAAGAGACCTGTGTTCTCCCCCAGGCTTACCGGGATTCAGACATTGATCTTTTTACCTTTGGAACTCCGTTGAACACAATTTCTTTATTTATCATCCTGCTGCATCTGTCGATAGAGATCAAAAGCTGGGTGAGTGCTGAACTGATGGATATCTGTTTTCTAGATTGAATCACGATATACTTCCAGCGAGCCAAAACTTTATGTACAAACTGCTGTCTTTGTACGTTCAACATTTTATATTAATACAGTTGCATTTGTAAATTGATGCATTACAATCTCTGTCGATTGTTTTTTTTATCATTACATCTAATTGCTGTTTGGTGTGTGTGTGTGTGTGTGTGTGTGTGTGTGTGTGTGTGTGTGTGTGTGTGTGTGTGTGTGTGTGTGTGTGTGTGTGTGTGTGCGTGTGTGTGTGTGTGGCAGACGTTGGTCCACTGGCTGATCATGCTGGGCAGTGTGGCGTTGTTCTTCGTTGTGACGGTGGCCTACAGTGGCCTGTGCGTCACATGTAACCCTCCGTCCAACCCATATTGGATCATCCAGAGGCAGATGGTCGACCCCATGTTCTACCTGATCTGCATCATCACTACTGTGGTGGCCCTGCTGCCCAGGTACCCTCACTGTTACCTGCCCTGTCATTCACTGTGGAGGGGGGTTAATCGGTTATTTTACGATAGGAATTTTTCTTCAAAAAATATCTCCTTGAAGACATATTTATTAAAATGTGTACATTTGGAAAGGCAAGAAATGAAGCAGCCTATCACGGCTCTGCTTTAAATGTAACCAACTATTGATTATTATTATTATCATAATTAAAAATATCCTTAAAATTTCCAAAAAACAACAGATTTGTTTTTCTTCTGAAACCCAAGGTAACGTCTAGAAATTGTGCAACTGTCCTAAACCCAAAAACATTCAATTAATTATGATATAAAACAGGGAACAACATGACATAGTCGTCTTTAGAACTGACACTTCCGCAAGTCTTGTTTGTTGAGCAGCAGTTCTGTTTTAGCAAGATAAGTCCAGTCTTTCCACTGGGGTGGGGGGGGGGGGTCCCAAAATAAATCAGAGGGGCCCCAATAGAGGCATATAATATTTATCCTTTATCTAATCTAATCTTTTTTCTAGGAAAGTTCTCTAAAAATCCCACAAATGAAATTATCGGCTGATGGAGAATCACACAGCGATGGTGCAAAGGAACTAAGTACATTTGCTCAATGCACTGTATTAGGCACAATTTTGAGGTACTTGTGTGGGGTACTACTTCAACATATGTCACCACATTTATATCATTCATTGAATTATTTATGAGCTTTACAAGCTTTAGATTGTAGTTACTTCATAGATTCTGATTAATTATACAAAATTCAACCGACAAATAAATAATGAAAATAAGACTTTATAAATCCCCAGGGGGAACATGACACGCTATCCAGCAGTCATTACGATTAGTTCTACCTTTATCAGCGGCAAATTAAGACTGATACCTACTGCTATCTATCAATGACTTTAATTCAATGATATAAGAGACAGTGCTCTGAAATGGCACATTCTGCATAATGAGTACATGTCAAAAGGGTCATAAACCACTGTTCTACTCCTTCTTCCATTCCTGCCTAAACCCAATCAACCTCTTAATTGTCCTATCAATGTATTATTTTGGTGTGTATTTGATCATTAACTGCTATGTAATTGTGAGCTTATTACGGTGCACACAGGCAATCTTGGCCTATTTGTAATTAAATAATGTTAATTGTGAAAGTCCAGGAAACGACTGAACCAACATGTGCTCTGTATTCCTCGCGGTTTGCCGCTGATGCGCCTGATATTTAGAGGGAACGCTCTGATTTACATCAAAGGGGACGCATATTTTTTCACTGGCCTACTTTCTCACCACCACCACCACCACCTCTCTCTCTCTCTCTCTCTCTCTCCCCCAGGTACATGTTTCACGTGCTGAGGAACTCTATCGCCCCCTCCCCTCTCCAACAAGCCAGGCATGTGGACCGGCTGGACCCCGGAACCAGGGAGCAGTTGATGAAGGAGTGGAGGAACTTTAGGGGCTCGGGGCTGGTCAAACGCTCCAGGCTGTCCACTCCGCCCTCTCCCACCCTGGACACCCATGCGGACATTTACCCCATGTCCCCCACCGCCTCTGATATCATGGGGGATGAATCCACACTGAATGTCATCACTGGAAACCATCATCACACATGAGAAGCAGAGACTTGTCGTTGGCAACTTGGAAGGAATAAGACGATTATTTATTCAGAGAATTGTAAATATAACTGGATCGTGAGTGGATTGAAGCCAGCAAAAGAATTATGTACATACGTACTTACATAAATTCAATCAGGGTTTGGAGAAAAATCATCGATTTTGGGGTGATGACTTGAATTTTGTAATAAGCTGCTCGACCCAAAAAAAAAACGCATGTAGGGGGCCTCTCCTCCTTACCCTCCTTCATAACAAGCTGCCTATAGTGAACACATAAGCCTGTTACTTTCCTGATGGGTTTTCGGAGAACAGTGGTAACCCAATTAGTCATGCCACCCACACCCTTCCAAAATGTGGCACTTTTCCAGAACAAAATGCTTAGCCAGTTTAATAAATTCCTCTCACCTAGATACCCTAAAGAGTCACAATGCATCCTGTCACTATGGCAAAAACATGTGTGCTGTTAACATAATTTCTAGTCTATTTTGCCTGTAGAAAGAAAGAAAGTTTATATAGGCTGGGCCTGTGATTTGATGTATTTTTTTTGCATATGTGTGAGTTTGAAAATACAGTAAAAAAAAACAGTCCATCAGTGAATTCTGAAGAATCAGAAGAAAGCGATTCTAAGCAACAGTGACTGTCTCTTTCTTTCATGGAAATGGAGTGTGCACAAGACGTATCCACTCTTAAAAAGGGCTGAGTTATCAGTGGCATTCTTCATTCTACAGTAGCAGCTCAGCTTATATAAAAGGTCCCATTGCCTCCGGTTAGATCATTGCTGCTCTCTAGTGTTGAACGTGTAGAGCTGCAGAAAGGTCAAACGGGACAAAGCCAGAAAAACAGACATTAAATATGACTCTATTAAAGCCACAAGAACATTTAACACTCAAGTTAATTCAATTTCAATTTTTTTGTTATTGTAAATGAAACACAGCATTGGTTAAAGAAAAATCAGTAACAATAAAGCAGACCTGAGCAAGCCCTACAGAACCATGTAAACATATGTGATAAATAATTAAAAAAAAATTGACAAATTAACAAATACGAGGCAACAGTCTTTTATTATGTTTCATGTGGTCACAAGGTTGCACTGGTTGCTGTGGGCATGTTTTGTTTCAATGCACCGAAACTGTTTCATGAGGTAAAAAAAATATATTGTTTGGCTCAAAAACCTTTATTTTTCAAGACATCCCCGGATGTTGAAACCGTCATCTGCTTTTACCAGTGCTCCTAAATTAACAGGGTCATTAAAATAATTAAAAAAGAAACACATCTGAAATGTTTATTAAAATCTTAAATAAAACCATCAATATCTAATTCTTTTTTTAATTGCACTGCATGTTTAAACCTACAACTTTAAAGGAAAAGGCGGGGATGCTTTTTGGGATAAATGATAGATTGTGATATTTTTAAACACAAGCAGCCAGCAGATGGCATGACCCCATCTGTAACACACTATGGTTGAAAGCTTGCAGGAGAGTGACAGTACTGTCAATTCAGACTGTTCTTCACAGACTGACAGAACCTATGACACCCAAAATCTCACATTATATTACACACATTAAGTATGCATAGAGAGAAAGCCACATGCTCACAACATCGCCAGACAATAACCCAGCTGCCATTATTTTCAAATGAGAAAACATTCTTAATATTAGTTTTTACATCAAATGCAAGTAAGAATACAAAGGACAGCTTTAGAAATGAACCCACCTTTAAGCCTGAAAAGAACACAGATGACAGGGATAATGTTGAGCCTTCACCGTCCTCATTAGCAGCCTCTACCAGGTGGGCATCATATCTGGGAACCACAGACGGCCCAGGTGCTTGGACACCTCGGTGTGGATCTGCTCCATGTTGTAGCTGCTGTCTGGTATCAACACCTCCTCCATGATGGACAGCTGAGTCAGCCTGCCCCCGCATATCTTCACAAACTCCACAAAGCCACTGCATGTCACCTCGCACTCGCCCAGCCCGATGGCCGTCAAGCTTTTGCAGTGTTCTGCGATGCGGATCAGCTCCTCGTCCAGCGGCTGGAGGCCATTGGCACACACCACCAGCTCCTCCAGCCGCGGGCAGTTCAGTCCAATGCGGCCCAGCATCTCTTTGCTGACCGTCCGGCCAAAGTACAAGTGGGTGACGGGGGTCTCCTCGCAGAAGAAGGGCTCAAACTCCTCCAAGTACAGGAAGAAGTACATGACGATATTGACCTTGGGCGAGTGTCGCACCAGAGCCTCCCAGCTGCTTCTCTTGATGCTGTGGAAGTGTGTCTGTCCGGGGTTTTGGCTCACCACATCGATGCGCAGGTGCTCAAGGTGGACATGTTTTTCAGAGGACAGGGAGAGCAGGAGTTCATCGCTCAGGAGATGGTAGTTCAAGGCCAGCTCCCGGAGTCCGTGGCACTGGTCTGCAACACACAGGATACCTGAAAACGGAAAGAGAAGTAAGAACATCTATAGGGGAATACATCCTTTAGGCATGAAGCTTTCTAACTCTTTTCTACATCCCCCACTTTGGTCCTGATTTAAAAGGTGAGCAAGATCAGCAATTCTGCGGATCCGCTACCTGTCCGTACTGTGTGTGTGCACTGAAAACAAATCCAGTATTAATACTAGGCCTAAGCTGTGTATAAACACTGTATTTTTTCCAGTTCACACACACACACACACACACACACACACACACACACACACACACACACACACAGTTGGTGATCCACTGAATTTTCCAAAGCGAGTTTCATTTTGGATTTGGAGGGAAATGCCTTATCATCACTTCTTGGTGCAGACGTTACTCATGTTCCCCTCAGGACAAACTGTAAGCTACATCATCATGTCAAAGTTTAAATATGTAGAGTACTTTTTTTTACGACCAAATATCTGCAATATAATAGCATTCCCATAAGCCACAGCTGTAGTTTGTGTTAAGTGTCTTTTAAGGAACGCATATAGACCTGCTGGGGAGACATGAGGGCAGCTGCTCATCTTCAGCAACTTTAGGGTTTGACTGTTGTTGGCAACCAGCACCTTCAGCGACCGGTCGTCCACTGGCGTATCATCGATCTTGATGGAGGACAGAGACTTGGAGTTGACAAACACCACAGTCAGTGCAGACACGAAGTGGGCCTGAGGAGGGACAAACAATGATCAAACCAGAGTTTTTGCAAAAATTGCCCAAATTAGGGATATTTTTTTACCAGACTAAACTTATGGATCATTTACTCCGACAGAAGATTACAGTCTTTGGTTGACATGAAAACAGCATCCATGATGTGATGTGCGCCGTATGGGCCGGATTAAAAAAGAATGGATTGAGCCCTCGCTAATTGCTACATGAGTTGCGAAGAATTAGCACCGGCAACCTGCCCTGTTTTAGCACCATATCCACGGAAAGATGTTGCACTAATTACAGGTCCTTCTCATATAATTAGCATATTGTGATAAAGTTGATTATTTTCCATAATGTAATGATTATAATTGAACTTTCATATATTTTAGATTCATTGCACACCAACTGAAATATTTCAGGTCTTTTGTTGTTTTAATACTGATGATTTTGGCATACAGCTCATGAAAACCCCAAATTCCTATCTAAAAAAATTAGCATATCATGAAAAGGTACTCTAAACGAGCTCTTAACCTAATCATCTGAATCAACTCATTAACTCTAAACACCTGCAAAAGATTCCTGAGGCTTTTAAAAACTCCCAGTCTGGTTCATTACTCAAAACCGCAATCATGGGTAAGACTGCTGATCTGACTGCTGTCTAGAAGGCCATCATTGACACCCTCAAGCAAGAGGGTAAGACACAGAAAGAAATTTCTGAGCGAATAGGCTGTTCCCAGAGTGCTGTATCAAGGCACCTCAGTGGGAAGTCTGTGGGAAGGAAAAAGTGAGGCAGAAAACGCTGCACTACCAGAAGAGGTGACCGGACCCTGAGGAGGATTGTGGAGAAGGTCCGATTCCAGACCTTGGGGGACCTGCGGAAGCAGTGGACTGAGTCTGGAGTAGAAACATCCAGAGCCACCGTGCACAGGCGTGTGCAGGAAATGGGCTACAGGTGCCGCATTCCCCAGGTCAAGCCACTTTTGAACCAGAAACAGCGGCAGAAGCACCTGACCTCGGCTACAGAGAAGCAGCACTGGACTGTTGCTCAGTGGTCCAAAGTACTTTTTTCGGATGAAAGCAAATTTTGCATGTCAATCGGAAATCAAGGTGCCAGAGTCTGGAGGAAGACTGGGGAGAAGGAAATAACCAAAATGCCTGAAGTCCAGTGTCAAGTACCCACAGTCAGTGATGGTCTGGGGTGCCATGTCAGCTGCTGGTGTTGGTCCACTGTGTTTTATCAAAGGCAGGGTCAATGCAGCTAGCTATCAGGAGATTTTGGAGCACTTCATGCTTACATCTGCTGAAAAGCTTTATGGAGATGAAGATTTCATTTTTCAACAAGACCTGGCACCTGCTCACAGTGCCAAAACCACTGGTAAATGGTTTACTGACCATGGTATTACTGTGCTCAATTGGCCTGCCAACTCTCCTGACCTGAACCCCATAGATAATCTGTGGGATATTGTGAAGAGGAAGTTGAGAGACACCAGACCCAACACTGTGGATGAGCTTAAGGCCGCTATCGAAGCATCCTGGGCCTCCATAACACCTCAGCAGTGCCACAGGCTGATTGCCTCCATGCCACGCCGCATTGAAGCAGTCATTTCTGCGAAAGGATTCCCGACCAAGTATTGAGTGCATAACTGAACATAATTATTTGAAGGTTGACTTTTTTGTATTAAAAACACTTTTCTTTTATTGGTCGGATGAAATATGCTAATTTTTTGAGATAGGGATTTTTGGTTTTTCTTTACTTTTTTGCCAAAATCATCAATATTAAAACAATAAAAGGCTTGAACTACTTCAGTTGTGTGTAATGAATCTAAAATATATGAAAGTCTAATGTTTATCAGTACATTACAGAAAATATTGAACTTTATCACAATATGCTAATTATATGAGAAGGACCTGTATATGCCAGCGCTAAAACGCAGCTGAGCCCAATTTGCATTTGTGTGTAATTGAGTAAGCTGATCTTTTCCAAGTGTTTCAGTGTTTCAGTCTAAATGAAGCAACAGAGGCACCGTGCACATGAATGTTCTTTGATCTGCTTCACATCCACACAGGTCAGAGAGAGAGAGAGACAGAGAAAAGAGAGACAGTGACAGATAGAGACAGAGAGGGAAAATGATAGAAAGAGAAAGACAGAGATAAATCACACCAATATATTACAAGGTCCTTAATGGTGTTAAATTGCACCACTATAACTACTTGCAGCAATTGGTGCTGGTCTTTGTGAATAAAATGGTATTAGCAAAAAGACTTATTTGCATGGGAGCAATTTTGCACCGGATAAGTGTTGTAAGTGCAGTTTGAGTGCAGTTTACTTGCATTTCCCCCTTTCTGCCTGTGCTCTGTGAATTGCGAGGGCCTTCTCTTACCTGAGCCATGTCCATGAAGCTGGGCCGTGCTGTGGAAATCAGCCCCAGGGTCTTGATGGTACAGTTCACCAGCTGGGAGAGAATGTCACAGGCTGCCTCTGCAGATTCTGTGCAGCTGTCCACCTGATTTCCCAACAGTGATTCACCGTTTAGGTAATAGCGCAAAGGGAGAAAAAAAAAGAAAAACAAATACATACAAATGAGGAGTGGATAAATAGAGGTGTAAGAATAATCTCAGCCTATGTGTGTTAAGCCCGCTAATGCCCAGACAGCCGATGCGTCATGATGAGTTGTGCAGCAGATGGTTTGGATTAAGGAGTGCGCACTTTGTTTTTTTAGACAGCTGTGTTGTGAAAATGGAGGAGGAGGAGGAGGAGGTGAAAGGAGACGAGAATCTGTTGACAGCATGGGAAAGCTCTTACCTTGAAGCTGACGTACTGCAGGTGCTGAGCGTGTCTCTTGATGATCTGCTGTACCAGGTCAGGGTGAGTGGAGCTCAGGTAGGATGTGGTCGGCTGGTTGAGCTCAAACTCAAATCTCCTCCACAGGTCAGGGGTGTGAAAGACGTCGTTCCAGCCGCGGCACACAGACGCGGCCCTGGCCCGGTCCACCAGGGACAGGTGCTGGAAGATCTGCAGCACCACGTAGTGAGGCAGGTTACCCCAGGCCTCTGCATGGGTCAGGGCAAAGCGGGACGCCGCCCTCCACTTCCGTATCTTGGCCCGAACCTCGTGGGAGGGGAAGGGCAGGCACTTGGATTTGAGAGATGTCCTTCCTCGTTTCATCCTAAGACAAATCAGCACATTGTGGCATCATTGGACGAGGAATTGATGACATTTAATGAGTAACATAATGCATCATGTATAAATTAGCATTGCCCATATATACTCTATTTCTTTGATTTTAATATTGTATTACAACTTGGGAGTCAGAGTATAATGCAACATTCACAGGCTGTGGCTAAAACCAGGAACAATTTCCAGAAAATAAGGTAATTTTCTCTCTCCCTGCCTACATAAATGACAGTTATGCAACACCAGACTTCAAGAAGTAAATTACACTTTCAATGAGCATGTTATCATCAATTCTCTTCATTTCTTCATCATTAGTTTCAAGGATAAACACAGAAGAGCTAGTAATACAGAGAGAAAGTACTTTGAAAGCTGCAAATGTTCTTCTCTTGCTTACTGGATTAAGAAAAAAAACAATTAGTAAGGTTTCTGATAGTTGCAAAATATATTTTCAATAGATTCCAGAAGTTCCTCACTGTCTGAACAGGGCACTGTAAAACTGGAGCCCATCATTGAAGTCGTACTAAATTGTGACAATATGTATTATCACTGGCTCCTGCTTATTGAGGAAAAGGTCTTCATTCCTCACATAACCAAACTTGTTCTGAGGCTTCAGCTTCAGGTTACACCAGTTAAAACTGAGCTTGTAAAGTCTGCTTCCATACGTATATGTTGGCCAGGTCTATGAATTAGGCTATAATTTGCAACATATTGTTATGCATTTATACTGTGTAGTTTCATGGCTGAAACTACACAGAACAAAAAAGATAATTAAAAAACAATTATGAAGTGGTCTGTTTGTATTAAAGTCACTCCTAGTGTCAGTCTATTGTCCCTATGCATATTTTTATGTATCATACAGTTAATCCGCGAGAAAGCTTTTGGTGTCAAAGGTTGAATTAAGTTGATCTGAACCGAAATGAATGGGGGAAAAAACACTACCTGTGGCGCCAGGTAAAGATGTTTACAGATATCTCAAGACGCTTTACGAGCACTCAATAAAACAGATAGTCTAGTCTATCATCACAAACGAAGAACACACAACTATAATATATATATAAAACACGTTAAATTACTTACATGAACGTCTTAAAAACAACTATTTCGTCTCGGTTTCGTGCTCAGCCGGTGTTCACTCGGAGCCATGACTTGAGAAAACGCTTTCTGCTGCTGGTGATAGCCTATATGACAGCAAGGAGGAGCGGCTCCCATAATAACCTCTCCTCTCCTCTCCTCTCGGCATTAGCGACAGTTTGACGGGCGCTGCCGGTGACGGGCAGCCGTTACACGTGAGCGGAGGGAATACTGGGTCTGCTCGGCTGCAGTTCCAACCACAAATAATAGTGCAAAAACACAGAGGCTGTATCCATATGATCGCCTACAGTCTTAAATCCATAAGGCAATACCTCAATACAAATCTTTGAGTGTCTAACCCCATCCCATCCACATAATCACCCCCTTTCAGAGTTACTCAAGCACACCCAACCACCTTGCCCGAAGCCAGATGGTCAACGCCTAATTATTTAATGGGGAAAAAAATAACACAATCGATGCTACAATCGTTTACGGGA
This sequence comes from Hyperoplus immaculatus, assembly GCA_949357725.1. Classification (NCBI taxonomy): domain Eukaryota; kingdom Metazoa; phylum Chordata; class Actinopteri; order Uranoscopiformes; family Ammodytidae; genus Hyperoplus; species Hyperoplus immaculatus. Next base: position 9,280,502 of record OX442356.1, read on the forward strand.
GTTGTGCATAGTATTTATGTAATAGAACGATGTAATACCATCGACTGGATTAGACTAGGGGATAACACACAGCCTAGGGAGTAGAGCAGAGGGGTTCGAATCCCGGTCTGGGCCTAGTATTTTTTTGTATATGCTGTTTCAATTATATCCTAGCCTACATGGACAGAAGGCTAGGCATATCCATTTAAGAACAATTTAGACATCTGTATTTAGATCAATATTTATTCGTGTCAAATAATTTTCAAAGCAGGGATACGTTGAATCCACTGCAGCCTCGAACTTCGCCAGCAGAGGTCACTGTCACTGAAGCTTCGAGTAATGAACCTATTTTCGAAACATTGGCTCAACTGGTTCAATGCTTCATAAAAGCTTAATTTGCCCATCACTAGCACTGAGTCAAAATCATGGTCAAAATCTGCAACAACAAGCCTGTCTGGACGTGTGCATCACTTTTAAGTGTCCTCTGGAAACACTTACGGAAGCACTTCCGTCGTGTTTCGGGCTATTTGCTTGCGTTTTGTCTTCTTGCATGTGTTTTCTGATGTTGCAGTGCCGTGAGCTCTCAGGGCCACCGTAGTTAGTTTTTTGCCACTGAGATGGCAATTTTGTTTGTCTCATACCAATCCATGAGAAAAACACAGATCAAATGAAGTAAACAAGTAATCAATTAAAGGCCTTAGTAATGGTGTTTCTACTGTGTTGCATGTCAATCCCTTCTGTCCACCTCTGCAGCTTTCAACTCCTTCAAGGCAAAAATGCCTGAAAGATATCAAAAGAACTAGAACAAAAACTGAAATCCAAGTTCTGATTCAAGGTGGATTTGGAGGCAAGAAGAAAACATTATCACCTCAAGGTCCAGTTAGTAGCGGTTCTAGAGTTTTCTCAGTAGATGGAGATTGCAGTTGTCACCCATCTTATTCGTGCTTGACTTTGGTAAACAGTTCATATTTTACGTTTATATCCATTTAGTAGCTAGCTGTTACAGTCTGCAGCATAGCATACTGTAGGTATGAACTTCTAATCTCCACAAAGTAATCAATGTGTAAATGGAAAGGAGGAATATGGTACAGCGTATTTAGTGTATATTGACCTTATAGTTATTTTACGAAGTACTATTCCATTTCAAGCCTTTTCCGCAAGCCCAAACACTTTTTCCATTAATCTTTTCATACAATGACATATTTAAACCCCATTTGTCCAGAAGATGGCAAAGCAGTTTTGCTTGATCAGTTGACTGTCTAGGTCTGAATTAGCTGCTCTGATAAAATACATAAAAATTTCAATATACATGAAGAAATGATTTTGTTAGGAAGAGAGTTGGGTACTTTTTTCAACTGACCGGTAAGTTCAGTCTGCTTTTGAGCTTGACTTAGCCAGGTCACCTGGGTAATGGAATTGGATCCACCTGGGCCAGGTGGAGCCAATTGCCAGGTGATTAGAGAAAAACATATAAACCAACATAGAGCAGATTGTGATTAGTTGTTGCGGCACTTTCCATAGGCTACCTCCTGGCAGAACATGGTGAAGCAGAACTAGCTGTATCGCCAGCTACCTTCCAGCCCTCAGTGTATCCAGGAACTGCAACAGAATGGGGCCCAAAGGAAAATGGAAAGATGCTACTGTTTGCTCAGCTGCAGCTGTTCTTCTGACATGTTTTTTGGTACAACCAATAGACTGTTATCGACTGATGAATACAGAAAGACAAAAAGGGCGAAATAGAGCCAAAGCGATCGATGTCCAACTGGGGGCTATTGTGTTTGGAAAAGATTTTGTGAAAGGTTCAGGCCTTCAGCCACAGATCATTGATGGGGTGAAGAAGTCTTCATCTTATGCTTCTGTGGAGGATGGAGCTGCCCATCAAGCAGACTCTGCAGGTAGGAATCACTGAAGTTTGGCTATTTTTGAATTGCAGGGGGTGGTAATACTTTTATTTTTAACTAGATGAACTGGCAATAACTCCTGCAATGGGTTGTAATTTAACACTCATTTTAATATTCCTTGTCAGTCTGGTCACAAGGACAAATGCAAGATGCCAGTTCTGAAGACGCATTATGGAAGAAAATGGCGACTTCTCTGCAATGTGTTGGGGATGAGATGACGTTCAAAGCAGTGGGACCAGGAGCCTCACAGTTTGCAGTTGTACAAGGTAATTAAGAACTTATGCATGTCATTAGGCAAGCGCACTGAATCAGTAAGTAATATTGGCTAAACCAGTGTCTCCCAGTTCTCTACTGGAGGACCACATGTCCTGCAGATTTTAGATCTCTCCCTACTCCAACAGATTAAATTTGTTATAAACTCCTGCAGCTGGTTAATTTGAATCGGCTGTGTGCCAGCTGGGAGACATCTAAAATGGGCATGTGGTCCTCCACAAGGTTTGGGAATCAATAAGCTATACATTCTCTATCTGTATGTTCATTGTGAAGTAAGGTGCGTAGTTATAGCATATTTTTCCCTACAGAACATGCTCCTCCGACGCCTCTGTCCCAGGTCCCTTCCACCTGTGGCTACAGCATGCAGAGGAACTCTCTTGCACTGACTATGATGGTTCCTTATAATGGTTGCAACATGGTTCAAGAGGTAGTTTCTTTAAATGCATAACGGTGGACAGTATTTGAGCAAGTATTACATGGATCCAATTAATTGCATGTAAAGATTTCTCCATCAAGTTTTAGTGTAGACTATGACTTGGGTTTTGGATTAGACAAGAATAGGGCTTTGGGTGCAATTAGCATTGATCACTACTTTAAGATAATCTGTCACTTAATCAATGAGTGTTGCAGTAATAGTGTAGCTTAATTCTATTTGCTTGCAATGTCCTGTTCTGACTCTTGTCCTTTCCCAAAGGCTGGATGTTTTGTGCTCCCTTTGCTTTGGTGTGGAATTCCGGTCACTCTTTGGTGTCCTGCACCTGCTCCCACCACTGCTGCCCCAAAAGAGCCAGTAAATCCGGCCCCAAAGCTTCCACCATATATGGATTATCTTCCACCAGCAACCATGGCTCCTCCCCAGCATCCCTTTCATCCACTTTACTATCCTCCAGGGCAAGTTCAGCCACAACCTCCGGCCCCAAAGCTTCCACCATATATAGATTATCTTCCACCAGCAACCATGGCTCCTCCCCAGCATCCCTTTCAGCCACCTTACTATCCTCCGGGGCAAGTTCAGCCACAACCTGCTGCTCAAATGACCATAGCCAAACCTCAATCCCCAAAGCTTCCACCATATATCCATTATTTTCCTCCGCCAACCATGGCTCCTCCCAAGAATCCCTATCAGTGGCAATTGCAGGCACCTCTGCAAGAACCTGCTCAAATGACCACAGCCAAACCTCAGTCCCCAAAGCTTCCACCATATATGCTGCCAAAATATCCCCCACAATTTCCTCCCCATCACCATCAGTTTATGCCTTATCTTCCTCAAGAGTAACTTGCTGAAACTGTTTTAATAAATGGTTTGAAAAGAAATCAAGTCACGTGTCTGGTTCGGGGAAATACTTTGCATTAAAAAAACCCTAGACTTAGCCTAGAGGAATAAAATCCACATGCAATCACCGCAGGCGTACCCATGCACAGGTGAAACTTGAGAAATTAGAATATTGTGCAAAAGTAAATTATTTCAGTAATACAACTTAAAATGTGAAAATAAATTGTATAGACTCATTACAAGCAAAGTGAGATATTTCAAGCCTTTATCTGTTATCATTTTGATCGTCATGGCTTACAGCTTATGAAAATCTCAGAATTTGAATATTACATGAAATCAATAAAAGGGATTTTAAATACAGAGATGTCAGCCCTCTATAAAGTATAATCATCCATATGTACTTGGTTTGGGCCCCTTTTGCATGAATTCTTGCCTCAATATCAATTAATTTTCCCTGATATTCTAATATGAGTATCACCTGTAATTGCTCTGACAGTGTTGTATCGAGTATTTACATTTATGGATATGCCATTTAGCTAATATAAGGTTAATAATAAACTACTGGTTTGTTTGAGTAGAAGTGTAGTTTGAGAAATCAAACAAGACATGTTCAACACGAAGGGAAAAATTGGGGACTGAGTACAAATATCTTTCCATAAATGATTTGATTGGGAACAGTTCCAAATAAATGAAAAACATCTTTAAAGTATTACAAAAGAGGCAATTGACATCTATATCTAAATCTTTGCAAAAAATATTTTAGAGGGATAGTAACGGTGTATAATCTTAAAAGATACCTCTTTAATTTAGTTGGGGATCAAAAATTTAGAAGGTAAAATCCCGATTTTCTTCCAATCAAGGTCAAATACATGATTATTCCAATAAGCAACTATGTGGGACTGGGACAGAGACTATATCATTTCGGAACAATGATCGTATTCCACGAATATTGTTACGTGTTCCAGGGGAGAAAAGTATCTTACCAACTGCCGACTTGGTAGGGTCAGGAGGTAGTAATATCGGCTTAACCCCAGCTGTAGGCCCTACGTCTAATGCTGGGCTTACACTAGAGGACTTTTAAGGACCAAAAAGACTGAAGACTGAAACCCTCTTATATCTAAAGACAATCAACTCACACCTGAAGACAACTAGTCATTAGTTTTCAGTCACGTAGTGAGATTTTGAAAAGACAGAGGGTCTCATATTGCAAGACTACAACTAGATTCCTTTTGAGATTAATATTCCGAGCGAGGGACTTCCTTTAGTTATTTGACCATCTTTATTTGCTGATCTCGTCCCCCAATAACTTTAACTCCTAACCCAGTATTTGACGGTAAGGTTGCGCAGCTGTCAGCCTGGTTCTCCCGCCGAGACTTCAAGGAAAAAGTGTCCGAAATAAGTGCCTCACCAGGCGGACACAGGTCGCGACTAATGCCGCTCCTCCTGTGTCGTGCTTGGTGCATGCGAGAGTGTGACAGTGTTTACGTCATTTTGCTTGAGCCAACCCCCTAAGACTAGCGATAATATCAAACATGTTTGATGATGTCGGAACGTCAAGACGGGAAGAAGACTGGCTGAAATTGGGTCGGAAGACCACCATACACCAAACGACTGGATATTTTTCATACACTCAACAAAAATATAAACGCAACACTTTTGTTTTTGCTCCCATTTTTCATGAGATGGACTTAAAGATCTAAAATACATTCCAGATACACAATTGTACCATTTCTCTCAAACATTGATTGACAGGTGTGCATTAGACTATCAACAATAAAAGGCCACTCTGAAATGTGCATTTTTTTGCTTTATTGTGGGTCTGGGGACTCAGAACCAGTCAGTATCTGGTGTGACCACCATTTTGCCTCATGCAGTGCAACACATCTTCTTCGCATAGAGTTTATCAGATTGTCAATTGTGGCCTGTGGAATGTTGGTCCACTCCTCTTCAATGGCTGTGCGAAGTTGCTGGAGACGGCTTATGGTGGAGAAATGAACATTCAATGCATGAGCAACAGATCTGGTTGACATTCCTGCTGTCAGCATGCCAATTGCACGCTCCCTCAATGCTTGTGGCATCTGTGGCATTTTGCTGTGAGACAAAACTGCACATTTCAGGGTGGCCTTTTATTGTGGACAGTCTAAGGCACACCTGTGCACTAATCATGATGTCAGATCAGCATCTTGATGTGGCACACCTGTGAGGTGGGATGGATTATCTCAGCAAAGCAGAAGTGCTCACTATCACACATTTAGACAGATTTGTGAACAATGTTTGAGAGAAATGGTACAATTGTGTATCTGGAATGAATTTTAGATCTTTAAGTCCATCTCATGAAAAATGGGAGCAAAAACAAAAGTTTATATTTTTGTTGAGTGTAGAAGCCTCAGTGGAGAACCAGACTGACAGCCGCGCAACCTGAACACTCTACCGTCAAATACAGGGTTAGGAGTTAAAGTTATTGGGGGATGAGATCAGCAAATAAAGCTGATCAAATAACTAAAGGAAGTCCCCCTCTCGGAATATTGAATTAACTTGTTTTTAATTAAATGATCACAATCGCGTTTGCGGAAATAATATTAATCTCAAAAGGAATCTAGTTGTAGTCTTGCAATATGAGACCTCTGTCTTTTCAAAATCTCAGTCTGTGACTGAAAACTAAAGACTAGTTGTCTTCAGGTGTGAGTTGATTGTCTTTAGATGTAAGAGGGTTTCAGTCTTCAGTCTTTTCAAAGTCTTTTAAAAGTCCTCTAGTGTAAGCCCAGCATTAGTAGCATCACAACTCCTGTACCAATTGCATCTATGACAACAGCGAATTCCCTTGGAGGAATTGGAATAACATACTCCATTAAAAATTCCTGATATGTCATTAATCAACCATTAAAGTTGAGCAGTTGGCTGACCAGGTGTATATCATGTGCAAACCGATTCTCAAAAAATAAAGACTTGTTCTTGTACAATATGTCTCTGTTATTCCATATATAAAATCTTTGTGGAGAGAAATTATGTTTATAAATCATGGACCATGAAAGAAGCATCTGCTAGTAAAAGTTGGACAATTATGCAGGGGTTTTCTCAATATTATAATTACAAAATAAAAATGAAGGCCTCCTAATTTGCAGAAGATACATTTAGGCATGAAAATTCCAAATTGAATACGGATTCTTTATACAAATATTTAGCCAGTTGATTTTGAATATGTAATTTAAGTTAGAAAAATCAAGGAAATTAAAGCCACCCTTATTGTACAAGCTCATTATCACAGCATTCTTAAAGGTGCTATAAGCGGAGTCCCCTCGCTTGTCCCTACGTCACCACATTAATGCACTGCGGTCTTCAAGCAGCGAGTTATCTAGCATCATCTCAGATCCATAAGTGTGATACAACATGATAAAAACCATCAAAACAGACAGTGGGAAGGATTTTTACCTGCTCCGCCATTATAGGCGCATAAACATTCACCCATCTGTTACTCTGGCGTGCATCGGCAGTGAGACCATGAGTGAGACGGGTGTCGGTTTGTAGCGTTTTCTCTTGTGAGTGGATAAAAATGTTGGGATCCTACAATAAGTTTATTTGCCGATTACATGCAGAGCAGCTGACTGAGAGATCGGCTTTATGAAACATGCACATTATGTAAGTGATCACTGTATGAATAAAGAGCGATTTAACACTTATATTAACATAAATAAACCGCTTACTTCACTTTTAATATATTGACTTTTATTCCTCCAAAAATAAATAACATTTTGTCAATTTGTTTAAAAGACTTTTTGTTTACATCCAAAGACAGAGCTGCATAAGTGAGCCGGGAAATGCCCTCAGCTTTGGTTAACATGATTCTACCTCTGACTGATAAGTCTCGCTGCAACCATTGATTTAACCCTTTTCTTTAGTTTTGTCAATAATAGTTTAAACCACATCTGGCCTCTCTATCTTTGGTAATAACAACTCCTAGGTTATAGAGTCTTTTACAGGTATAGTTCATATAGACGGTGCATCACAATTTTTAATAGCAAGCAATTTACATTTTTACATTTAAATTTAGTCGAGAAGCAATGGAAAAAGTTTTAATTAAATCAATGGTTATAGGTATCTGAGAGGCATCCTTTAAAAAAAGTGGTGAGGTTATCATCAGTCAGCTGGCTATTGAGATACCTTTAAGAGGACTATAAGCTTTATGGATTCAGAGTCGTTGGGTACAAAGTAAGAAGAAGTAAGGGTAGATTGGACATACTTGTCTAACAATTTAAAAATAATCTAGGGGAAGCACCAGCATGTAATTATATTGAGCAGTTTCCATATTTGTACATAGTTTTGATAGAATTGTTAAAGTATAAACCAAATCCACATTTCTCTGAATAGTCAACTAAGTCAAGAACGAGTCTGACATTGTTGGAAATGTGTTTTTGTCTCATTAAACCTGACTGGCACTCATCGATAATATGATTCAAAACTGATTTTTATCCTTTTTGCAAATATGTGCAAAGACTTTATAATAAATCCTTATTAAAAAGGCAGATTGGACACCAGTAATCAATAAGGAGTGTCTTTCCGGATAAGAGTTATGAGGCCTTGAGTTAACGTGGGTGGGAGGGTTTCATTATCTATACATTCTAGAACGAGCCCTAGGAGAAAGGGGGCAAGTTGGTCAGAGAACGCTTTGTAAAATTCAGAGGTGATACCGTCTGTTTCAGGAGACTTATTGATTTTCAGATGTCCAATAGCTATTGTGATAGGTCTGTCACAATGGTCTGTTTGTTCGTTTTTTTTCTAGTCGAAAGAACTAAGCACTATTCTACTCCCCTTCTTCAAGCCATTTTCTTCTACTTCTTACAATGGCCCCTTCCACCGTCCCTCTATATGATTCATCCAATTTATTATGCTGAATAATTACAGTCTGAACTTCACTTTCAGTTAAATTTTCAGGTGTTTTTTTTGTGTAATTGTTGTGTTTATTTTTTCCTCCTCCGCTCTTTAAGCTTTGAATATAGAACTCCCTTATGCTCTTAAATATTTTGACACCTCAAATGAAAAACATTCCCAACTACTGCTAAATCTTAATTGTCTTAAAGCTTTCTGCAAAAAGCGTTCAATTAATGAGTGAACAGTTTTGATCAATACCTCGTTGTGCATTAGGATATAGCTTTTAATTTCCAATGTGATCCCATTCTCTGAGAAACACTGTTGCTTATGTTCAGTGAGATATGTAGGCCTATACATGCCTAATGAAATAGCTCTGTTATTCTTTAGGGGTGTTGTAAGAATATTGACCTTAATGTAGGCCTAATTTGTGTCTAAACAGTTGGAAATCAGACAGAAATCCATGCATGACCAACTATTATGCCCTATTACTCCATGTAGGCAATATGAACTCAATCCAGGATTCGTTCTCTCCATATAGCCTATCTATCAAGTTGAATTTCTGCATAAAGTACGTCAAGTTAGAGGCCATACTCAAAACTCAGACTGTTCTAAATACGCTGTTTCGAATAGACCCAAAAAACGAATCCCACATTTGATCTTAGCATCCTGAATTTCACCTGTTTCACAGTTCATCTCAGGCCATGATGTCCTTGACCAATTATAAGCCGTAAACAAACAACAAAGCAGGATTCATCGATAGTTTTGACACAGGCTTATTCACAGAAAGATACGTGTTGTTGGCGTGATAGCTGCCAATACAGTCTGAGAGGTTAAAATCGGGACAAAGTTACCCTAGGACAGTTGCTATGGATATGTCTCGCGCAGCGCCGCCCCTCGGCTCTGACGTAGCAGTGTGGAGTCGCCAGTCACGTCGGCATCAGAGGAAGAAACCAAAACAGCTTCACAGTGCTGAGTTTTCTGAATACAGCGGTAGAAAAATATAATTTTAGCACACCCCGTTTGTCCTCGGAGGCTGCACGATGACACGGCGTGTCTCGTTTGTTTCTTCAGACGTTTGGGTGAACAGAAGAATCTCATTTTAGCCACACAGTCTGATAGCCAGCGTCAGTAGCCTGTAGCTTTAGCTCGCTGCTCACTTCTCTTTGAATAAGGTAGGAGTTTTGCGTTTCTTCTCGTGCTAACACCAGCTGTGATTTAACCGACGGCACTTTTTGTTCTTCAAAGTTCCCGTTGACACTTAAGCTGACTTTACATGTGCGAAAAACTAACGTTAACTTAACTATTGACTTTTTAGCCGTGTCAAGTTAGCTTCGTCTTAGCTTTCTTAACCTTAGCTAAATAAAATGCAACAGCATGAGCATGTTGCCTACTTTAACATTTTAAGGGGATTATAATTTCAGAGTTACTGTAACTGCGCATTTTGCTGGGCGCCTTGAAAAAAGCATCACGATTCTTTTGTTGGTTTACTATTGTTGATATTGAGATAATTGTATTTGTCCTCTGTGAGAACGACATTTGATTTGATCCTCTGAAGAAACAGATGTGTTTAAATGGCTTTGGATTCCTGAGTTGTATTTAGGTCTCAGCTCCGTGAAGTGTGTGATTAAGTTTGTGATGAGATGGCTCATTACAGCTAAAAGGGCTTTTGTCCATATGACGAAGACCGTGTACTGGTGTGGCAGGTGTCTGCCACGTTACTTATAAGAGTAGGACTAGAGAAGTAAGATGACCTCGTACCTGCCTTTTATTTTCTGGCTGAGGATTGCAGCACTGTAATGTGGGAGATGGTAGTTTTAATGAAAATCAAGCATTAATTTGTTGATGTTGACAGCATCGCTTACCCCCACCAAGCTAGGAAACACTGAAGTAATGAGCTAACTGTGTGGATACATTTATTTAAATTCTTGTACATCTTATGCAAAGCACTATTTGTTCTGTAATGGCACTATAAGAGGACATGGTGGATACAGTTTTTATGAATCCTAAGTAGTATAATAGGAGATCTTTAGTCTCCCAGAAGTGGCGATAAATATTCAATCCACTTTTTTTTGGTAAGGTCAAGAGATCCTGTTCCCTTAAAACCCATTGATGACGGCTGCTGCGCGATGCCACATTGCCTCTCCTGCCTGATGCTGCATCGTGCAGCATTGTTACTTTATCTAATTTTCATGGTATGCGCAGCTGTCATTGGTTCAAATACACATGAGGTGGGTTTTGTTGATTTTTTAAGACCACGTGATCACCCAAAAGTTGTGTGGTTTGGCGAAAATCACATCAATCAAAAAAATTAAAAATATAACAAAATAATAAAAAAAAATAAGCCGGCTGTGTCAGCGATAGTGTATTACAGAACAGTTAGTGGCGTTTGGTGCGCAGAATCAAGGTCCACTATAGGCTACTGACGAAAATCACACTAAATATTTTATATTATTTATTCTTTTTTTTTCTCCCCCATCTAATTTTGACGATTTTTAGAAAAATTTGTTGGTGTGTAAGCGCTAAGGGAGCATGTTTAAATAAAACCTGTGAACCTTAACTTTTAAATGTATTTTATTTAATGTTTCTATGTGCTACACAGGCTTAGATATTATGGTTTTGGTAGACTTGACAATTCGTACTATTTTTTCAGAAAACCCTCAGGCATTAAGGACATGCATCCTAGATTGCCATAGTCATCAATGGGTTAAGGTTTATAGTTGGAACAAGGTACCTTATATTTCTCTCAGTGCAAATTGCCATATAACCACCATATTACAAATGTATAAAGAACTCAATCTTATGGTGTTTGTTTCCCCTGAAACTGAACAGGGTTTCCAGCAAACATCAGAACAAATAAGTATAAAGGACTACTTAGACCATATAAAATTGACAGAAAAGTGCATAATATGGGACCTTTAAGATCAAATCATTGCTGTCATGGTATGGTTTAGTAGCCTGTATTTTAACTTTATAAGTCTACCTGTCTCTTTAATTATCCTGACTTTGTGATGCTTTTTCTCTGTTGTAGGTAAGACAATACATGTTGTTCTTGTGTTCTTTCAGACTAAGCAATCATGGCACAGAACGTCGATGTGTGTTCAGTTTCCTTGGGAGTGGAGGGTATGACTTGTGGCTCCTGTGTTCAGTCTATAGAGCAGCGCATCGGCTCTCTCCCTGGAGTGATACACATAAAGGTAAATACAGTCTTTGCAAAGTTAAAAGGACAATTTCTGCATTAATGTCAGTTTGTTAGTAGTGATAGTGTCATCCGCCCATCCCTCAAAACAGCCCTAAAAAACATTCACTTTTGCTTCTAACCTTTCATCTCTTGAAGCCCTTGAGCATCCGAAAAAGCGTTATATTAATACAATGTATTAGTATGATTAGTATTCTTTCTTTTTTCCATATGGAGTTGCACTTTCAAAAATCTGCTGACTTTTAAAATGTATTTTTTTGGAACTTCCCATTTAAAAAAAAAAAAAAGGAAATGACCACCAATGCAGTCTGTTTTTTAAGATTGAGTATTAGAACCTTTTATAAAAAAAAACAGATATGTGTAAATTATTATATTAAAGTGAGGTTCCTGCCCATTTTAGGGATAATGCAGTTTGATAAATCCTCCCTAAGAGATAGCTGGTCTGAATTACAAACCAATGAAACCTCAATGTAGCCATGAGGCATAGCTAAATGGCTCATGTTGTGGTCTGCTGTTTTGTTTATTGTGTGTTTACCCCTCAGGCTGGGGTTAAATGAGAAGATAACGTAATAGTGTGTTCCAGATAGAGCTCTGCCCTTTGCCGGGCTGTGACAGCATCGTCGATATGCTGTCTGTACATCAGGAAGTGTCTTCAGATAATTTGAATCCTGGGTCATTTTAAGTGAATCTGTATTGACAGGACTAAAGGGGGGATCAATAGATGTTTCTTGGTACATCATTACACTCCCCGGGCCCCTCTGATTTTCAGTCAAATAAATGGGTAATCCAAAAGTCAGCCCCACGCATTTACAACTCAACCCCCGCTTTGGTTTGGAACTTATGGCGCAGTCAAGTGATCCCTTCGGGGCGTCACATGCTTCCTTGTTGCTGAAAAGGAAGAGGGAAGGGTCATCATGCTTGCAGAACACTCTGTGAACTTGCCAAAGGACTCTTTTTTTAGATTGCAAGTTCCTTTGTTGATCACAAAACATTGACAGTAGGCTATAAACATGTCCTTAAACAGAAATTGAGTTAAAGGGGAAGTGGTTATGGTCATATTAACCCATTGATGACGGCTGCTGCGCGATACCACATTGTATCTCCTGCCTCATGCTGCGTCACGCAGCATTGTTACTTTATCTAATTTTCATGGCGTGCGCAACATAGAATGCACTGTCATTGGTTCAAATACACATGAGGTGGGTTTTGTTGATTTTTTAAGACCACGTGACCACCCAAAAAATTTGTGGTTTGCCGAAAATCATTCCAATCAAAAAATTAATAAATAAATAATAATTAAAAAAATACGCCAGCTGTGTCAGCGATAGTGTATTACAGAACAGTTACTGGCGTTCGGAACGCAGAATCTAGGTCTACTATAGGCTACTGACGAAAATCACACAACACATTGCATCTATTTATTAACAATATTTATGAATTTAGGCTATATTTTGCTTCTCCAACTCAAATTCAGCCCAGCCAGGCGATAGTTAAAGAGGACCTATGATGCTTTTTGACTTTTATGACCTATAAACGTTGTTATGATGATTCATAGTCATGCTTAACCATACTAAATTATCAAATAATGACTTACATGCATTTCGACATATTCCCTGCTGACCGTCAGGGGTTGTGCAGAGCACTAAACACTATTCTAGCCAGTCGAGAAGACACGTGTTCAAAGCGGTCTACCCTTTCATAATTTGTGCCGTCGCATAAAACTTTGTGACGTCTCCACGCGGATGTTTCCATGTATGGTAATGCTGTCACTTCCCTGTTCGCGTCTGCCTCGCGTCTGCCTCGCGCCCTTATAGGTCCATGCTCGCGCTTCCCGCCACTGAAAGTGTTCCGGAAGGAAGGTAACCAATCACAACGGAGTGGGGTTTGCAGGAGGGGGGGGAGGGGAGCGGAGATGGCCGAAGCACAGGCGGAGGGAGCCGAAGCACACACACTCAAGTGTTGACAGGATGTGCTGGATCGCCAAAATAAGAGAAAGAGCTTCCCGAAAATCTACATAGTTTTTTGTGATGTGATTCGTGTCAGGTTGCTCTATAGCAGTGTAAAACAAGAAATTAAGACCAGAAAAGTAGCATAATAGGCCCTCTTTAAGTTTCAGTTTCGTTTTCATCTCCGTGGTATACAGCCGTTTGGACCAGCTGATCGGCTCCTGACAGCAGGAGTCAGTCTGCGTTCCAGTTGTACTGGGAAGTCGGATTTATGGTGCCAGTGATAACTGAACTAAATAATAAAATAAAGCCATCTTCTCCTTTCTATATCTGTCTATCTTTATCCCTCTACTGCACACTCAGTCACTACTATCCATGCTAAAAGGAAGCAGGATTATAACCTCGTTTAGCACATAATTTTTAAGTATTTTATATTATTTATTATTTTTTTTCTTCCCCATCTAATTTTGACGATTTTTAGAAAAATGTGTTAGTTTGTAAGCGCTAAGGGAGCATGTTTAAATAAAACCTGTGAACCTTAACTTTTAAATGTATTTTATTTCATGTTTCTATGTGCTACACAGGCTTAGGTATTAAGGTTTTGGTAGACTTTACAATTCATACTATTTTTTCAGAAAACCCTCAGGCATTAAGGACATGCATCCTAGATTGCCATAGTCATCAATGGGTTAAGCAAGAATTTTCTCCGCACAGTTTTTTAATTCAATCAATAAGATTTATATTTTTACACCAAGTTATTAAAATAGGAATTCTGTAATACTGAATCCAGCACTTTGTCAAAGGCAAGCAAACCTGTATGAAGCGCTGAGCAGTACCATTTTCTTATTAACAAGCTTTCTAGGTGTGGTTTCTGCCAGACATGTATTTAGTTTTTTTACTACTACTACGTTTTTTTTATTGTTTGTATGTGAAAAAATAAACTATCTACAGTTGTATCAGAATATTAAACACACTGTAATTACTCTAAAGAAGAAAAGCATTGTTGTTTGATTGCTATCAGCTTTATTATTAGTTGGATAAACGGTTCAAATCAAACGCAGTAAGTGAGAGTTGAACTGATTAAGCTGATCCTGAACAAACCTTTGCTGTGTGCTTACTTGTTTATTAACCCATAGCTTTTTATTTTCTAGGTGTCTTTAGAGCAGAAGAATGCCACGGTCATATTTGACCACAGCCAACACAGCCCAGAGTCTCTGTCGGAGGCCATCGAGGACATGGGCTTTGAATCAAGTCTATCAGAATCCAGCACAGCCACACACGTCTCTACTGACACCCAGCTGGTGCCCATCTCAACCCAGTCTCCTGCAGCCCAACAGAAGGCTTTAGAGAGGCTAGGCCAGACCCAGGGAGTGCTGGATGTCAGAGAGAGCCCGGCCCAGATGGGACTCACTGTCACCTTCCTTCCCTTGCTGACTTCTTTGCAGCAGCTGAGTGAGGTGGTGGGCAGCGTAACGCCTCTGGAGATCCCCGCACCCAGCAGCCCCATCCCAAGAGGTCAAACATTGTCCCCATCTCACACCACAGCAGGCCTGGGCTCCCTCCTGAAGTTTCGCATTGAGGGAATGACATGTCACTCCTGCATCACTACTATTGAAGGGAAGATTGGGAAACTGAAAGGGATTGAAAAGATCAAAGGTGATGTACTCCGTGCCTTTTAACAAGCTTTTAGTCATGTATTTGTGATGTTGAAACACAGTTGCTGCACATCTTGCAGATACAGCAACGAGTGTCATGTCTTTATGTATGTCATTATGTTTACCATTCACAGGTTGCTCTGTGGAATTTGTCTATGAGTCATTCAATCCTTTAATGGATATTATAGGAGTGACATGTAGAGATGACATTATGGGATTATGTTTGCATAATTGCAATTAATTGCGAAATAATTGCACAAGTACATAATTTGTGTATAAACTGTTTGCATATACTGCAAGCTTCATGCTGTATATTGTAGATAGCTTGTTCTACATGGAGTTTAACATTTCCAAAGCTCACAAGTTCTTTCCTCAGTTTTAATAACAAGGCAGCACACCAATTGTTATTAAATCGTTAGCTTTTAGTCCCCTTATTAAATCAGTGTATCTATGTCAATAATATGGACATAAATGTTTACTTAACTTAAATTTCCTTTGAAATTAATTATATTTTTACCTCAGTAACTGTAAACATCTGTCATCTTGTTATGTCACTTCCTGTTATAGCGAAATATTTGCTTCCTTTTTTAAATTACGTTATGATTTGCGTTTGTTATTTCTAACTTTGTCATGTCTTGATTTAACCACAGTTGTTTTAGAGACTCAGGAAGCTACAATCGTGCACCTGCCTTACCTCGTCACTGTCCAAACCATCATCGAGCAGATTGCTGTGGCCGGCTTCAAGGCGTCTGTCAAGTCCAAGCCTCACCTTCTGCAGCTGTCCGCCAGCGAAATTGAACGTTTTGTGGATTGTCAAAAACCGAGCGTTTCGTCGCCCTCGGAGACATCGGAGGAGATGGAAATCTTCATAGACACGACGGTGGTGACGCTCGGGGTGAAAGGCATGCACTGCCGCTCCTGTGTGGTCAATATCCAAGACAATATCTCCACGCTGCCTGGTGTGTCCTCGGTGGAGGTCTCTCTGGAGAAGGAGAAAGCCACCATATATTATGACCCTCTAAAGGTTACCGTCGATCAGTTACAGCAGGCCGTTGAGGCGCTGCCCCCGGGACAATTCAAGACTCAACCCTGGGACTCCCGTGGCCCTCTCAGTGCTGTGTCCACGTCGCCCCCGCCTGCCTTATCATCACCGCGGCCTGTCGCAGCGAACCAGGCCAAACCTGCTGCCTTACTGCCTTGTTTTACCCAGCCTCTGGCCTCTGTTGTGAACATTCACATAGAAGGCATGACGTGTAACTCTTGTGTCCAGTCCATCGAAGGCATGATCTCCCAGAGGAAGGGGGTTACGTCCGCCCAGGTCTCTCTGGCTGATCACCGCGGGGTCTTTGAGTATGATCCCCTCCTCACCACGCCAGAGGAGCTGAGGGAGGCTGTGGAGGACATGGGCTTTGATGCTTTCCTTCCGGGTGAGAGGACTGATGGTGTGGGTGTAAAGTCAGCTCATTTCTCAGATAGGGAAATGGCTAAAGCAGTTATAGTCTAGTGTTTCAATGAGAGAGTTGAATGCATATAGTGCAAAGAACATTGTTGCCTCTGTAGGCTCCCCATCGTTGAGTATCAACACCGGGTCTCTATTAATTAGGGCTTTTTGAACTGTAAGGGACTATAGGACACCTCAAAGCAAACTGTAGATTTAGCTTCCCTAAAGCTTTGGCATCACACATTTGTATATATAGTGGGTGTGTGCCGGAAATGCAATAGAATAAATAACTAAATAAATCATTATCTCATCACTTGATATTGTAAAGACCTGAGCCAGTGGTGGATGATACCATCTTTAGTAACTAGCTCTTTGTCCTCGATGGCCACCGAAGTGTCTGTATATTCTCAGAACAGTAAGGTTAGCTACACGGAGCGCTGTAATCTAGAATCTCAATACTACTAGATGGCGCCAAAATACGCTGTGATTACGCACTGTACCTTTTTTAAAAAAAATATTTTTCATCCACAGAAACCAATTCTCTGCTGCCTGCAACAGATCGCAATCTCACAAAGTCTTCAAGTCTAGCACCTTTCAAAGATAAGGATATAGACAGTGACATACACAAAGAAACCCCCCAGGGACACAACGGAGACACGCATGCTAAATGCTACATCCAGATTGGAGGGATGACCTGTGCGTCCTGTGTGGCAAACATCGAGCGAAACCTCAAGAATGAGCCTGGTCGGTAAAACCACGGAAATATTCAAAGTTTTAATGATTTGCAACCCATTGCTTTCATTAGGCGCTCAAGAGAAAATATTTAATGTTGTGCAGGTATCAACTCGGTACTGGTGGCGCTAATGGCCAGTAAAGCAGAGGTGCGCTATAACCCTGACGTCATCGACCCCTTGAAGATCACCGAGTGTGTCAAAGAGCTAGGCTTCACCGCATCTGTTATGGAGAACTATGAAGGTTCAGATGGGAACCTAGAACTAGTGGTAAGTCAACATAAGTTTACATCGGCATTATGTGCTGTATTACCAAGACGAGATCCACTCAACATAGTCATTTATTTTCCACAATATGCAATCCATAAATAAACACATATGCAACCTCTTTTTCAGTAGATTACATGAATCATGTCTGTTCCACACTTCAAACCCTCTTTGATATATATTTTTCGCTCTGTCTACTTCACTGTTCCCCTTCACTTTTTTTCAGGTCAGGGGAATGACGTGTGCCTCTTGTGTTCACAAAATTGAATCCAGCCTCATGAAAGAAAAGGGGATTATATATGCCTCTGTTGCCTTGGCAACCAACAAAGCGCACATCAAGTATGACTCAGAAATAAAAGGGCCTCGAGACATCATCAAGCTGATCGAGGTATTATTTCTGTGCCTGTCTGTTATTTACACATTTGTTATTTTTTGGCAGCATAACTTTTTGCATGCTGACACCAACTGATTGCCAGATCATTTGTGAAATGTCGAATACTTTCCTGCATGAAGTGCTTAATAATAAAGGTATGTAGTGTGATCAGTAGTTTGACTGTTACTTCTAGAATCTGGGTTTCGAGGCATCGTTGGTAAAGAGAGATCGCACTGCCAGTCACTTGGACCACAGCAAAGAAATACGACAGTAAGAAAAGTATTTATTTTTTTGTACATCAACTTCATGCAAGAGCCCCCGTTAATTCCTTAAAGGATTTAAATCCATCCCTCCAACTGACTCGACCACTATTCTTACTTTTTCTGTAACTGTTCTATTTTTGGTTCTGTCCACTGCTAAAAATACTGTTAAGAGTTGGAAACACCCACTCTTTACATTACTCAATGGAGCCTGTTATTACAGCACCCAGTTCCTCCAGAACTCTATATAGCTGTGGTAATTAGTGCCGGGACGAATACCAATAAAGCCTTGCATTGGTCTAGTTTCTTGTCAACCTGGAGAACTATTTGTGGTGAATAATGTTTTGAAACAAATGTAAATATGAAGGTTTAGTTTATAAAATACTTCATATACCAGCATGCTGGCACAAATGTGTATATGAACTTGGGTTTGTTCAAGCATGTGAAATGTAGATGCAGTAAGGACAGCTATGGGAAACACCCTAACCTTGATCGCAAACTAGAATGAATCAGCTTCTAACACACATCTGTCTCCGCTCTCTTAGATGGAAGAAATCTTTCCTGGTCAGCTTGATATTCTGCCTGCCTGTGATGGGCATGATGACCTACATGATTATCATGGACCATCACATGAATGTTTCACATCAACACAACGCCACAGCCGAGGATCGCAACCACTACCACTCCACCATGTTCCTAGAGAGACAACTGCTCCCAGGGCTATCCATCATGAACCTCCTCTCATTCGTCTTCTGCGTGCCTGTACAGGTAACATCAGACGGGTTCACTGCACTTTAAAGGTGCACTATGTAACTTTGGGGTTGTAGGAGAAGTGAACATTTTGTCTTTTCATAACTGAATAAACAAACTTTACTCACAGGAAAAATTGGATCCCTGGAACACTGTTTTGAAGTTAGAAAGCGTCCTGTAGGGTCCACAGTTTTGTTTACAAACATAATCTAGTCTTACATTTGTTTCCAGATGTCACAAAATAATTTAGTTTGGATTTATGATGAATAAATAAATAGCAAGAATTACATGTAGAGTGATTAAGTTGTCAAATAAATGCAGGCTCTGCAAATGTAAACAATGAAACTGCCAAGTGCACCTTTAAGGGAACATGATATCAAGTTTTTGTTGAAAACCAGCGCTTCTCTTTTTCCTCTTCAGTTTATCGGAGGTCACTACTTCTACATTCAAGCTTACAAAGCAGTCAAGCACCGATCTGCCAACATGGATGTGCTCATAGTCCTGGCTACGACCATAGCCTTCACCTACTCACTGATTGTCCTCATAGTGGCCATGGCAGAGAAGGCAAAAATCAACCCCATCACCTTCTTTGACACACCGCCGATGCTCTTTGTCTTCATCTCCCTTGGACGCTGTCTGGAGCAGATAGCCAAGGTTTTTGCTCATTATCATTATTGGTATATTGATATAATGTTTATTTAAATGCAAGACCTCAATTGAATGGTTTTGTGTGCTTTCTCCTTTCAACCAGAGCAAGACCTCTGAGGCTTTGTCTAAGCTTATGTCTCTACAAGCAACCGAGGCCACTGTGGTCACGCTCGGCAGTGACATGTCCCTTATCAGGTACTCTAGGCTTTCATATCTTTAGTTTATTTTATATTACACCATATCTTAATGTTTGCAGTTGATATGTCAGTCTAAAGGTCTTACATGGGGCATAGCAAAGATTGCATTATTATAAAAGAATAGAACAAATATTTTTGTCCTTCAAATGAACTCCAGTTATGTTGTTCTGTTTAACTTTAAAAGTCGCTTTGATATGGCCCTCTGATTTCTGAAATATGTGAGACAATTGTGCAAGCTTTTTATTGAAAAATATAACTCTAAAAATAGTGTAGCAACAGAATGGTGCAGTATTAACATCCATGTCTTTGTGTTCCAGTGAGGAGCAGGTGGACGTTGAGCTGGTGCAGAGAGGTGATGTGGTGAAAGTGGTTCCTGGCGGGAAGTTTCCAGTAGATGGGCGGGTCATCGAGGGACACTCCATGGCAGACGAGTCTCTCATTACAGGTTGGTCACAGTGACTTAAGGTCCCAGTACCTATTGCATTGATGAACGGCTCCATACCAGTATTGGAGGCATTATTATACTAAAATGTAAGAGCTCAGCTGAAGGAGGTGAACACAAGGGATCTGATCTGACTGTGATTGGTACGCCTTGTAGATGTTT
Organism: Hyperoplus immaculatus; assembly: GCA_949357725.1. Classification (NCBI taxonomy): domain Eukaryota; kingdom Metazoa; phylum Chordata; class Actinopteri; order Uranoscopiformes; family Ammodytidae; genus Hyperoplus; species Hyperoplus immaculatus. Next base: position 9,300,862 of record OX442356.1, read on the forward strand.
GAACATTCTAAACAATATGAACAATTTGTAACGAGGCAGATACATTTACACTTGTGAGCAATGAGTTGCTCCAGGAAAAGAGATTGTGACATTCAGTCTTTTGAGTTTTTTTTTTGTTTCTGCCAGAACACCATTGTTTTTGCTCCAGATGACCTGTAACTGTTTCTTGCTGCCTTGGACTGTAGTGTTTTCTGAGCAGCTGTTGCTTTGTGACTGCAGGTGAGGCCATGCCAGTGACCAAGAAGCCCGGGAGCATTGTCATTGCAGGCTCCATTAACCAGAACGGATCTCTGCTCGTCAGCGCTACACATGTCGGCATGGACACCACGCTGTGTCAGATTGTCAAACTAGTGGAGGAGGCTCAGACTTCAAAGGTGAATGTTGTGGTTTGGGGATGTGCACCGTGTCTATGTGGTTTGATGGTCAACGCTCCGGTGTTTAATTTCTTTCTTTTTTTAAATTGTATTTTCAGGCTCCCATCCAGCAGTATGCAGATAAGATCAGTGGCTACTTTGTACCGTTCATCGTTATCATATCCCTCCTGACGCTGATCGCTTGGATCTTCATTGGCTTTTTAGACTTCTCACTTGTGGAGGAGTACTTTCCTGTGAGTCTTCTTTTTAATCCTGATATCTGACTTCTTATCCCTTCTTACTAACTAACATTGCATACTACTACAGTCTGTGATTGTTGTTACAATAAGTAAATCTTTATACTGTTATTTTCCTCGCCTCCACACTGATGGGAAAAATGTGACTCCAGTGATGAAATAAATCCATTTCTGGGCCATTTACATTTTCAAATAGAGTATTTAAGTAGAAATACTGATAATGTGTATTGTGTAATACATTTGAAAGAAAATCTTACAGCCCCATTTCATCCCTGCAGGGTTACGACAAGAGCATTTCCAGGGCCGAGGCAGTCATTCGTTTCGCCTTCCAAGCCTCCATAACAGTGTTATGCATCGCCTGTCCCTGTTCCCTTGGCTTGGCAACCCCGACAGCTGTCATGGTGGGCACAGGAGTCGGTGCCCAAAATGGCATCCTGATAAAGGGAGGAGAGCCACTCGAGATGGCACATAAGGTGCGCTAATGATGACATTCTGACACCCCTTATGTAGTCAGCCAATTATCAAACACACCAACTGTCAAGACGTTATGAAATGGTTCCGTTTTCCTATGTTACAAAACCACATGAGTCTGGAGATATTACTCTGAACATTCTAAATCAAGGCTGACAATATTTTGTTTTACGATTTCTTTTTTTGTCGTACATCATTCTGTTGGCAGGTCCAGACTGTGGTGTTTGATAAGACTGGGACCATCACATACGGTGCTCCGACGGTTATCCAAATGAAGATAGCTGTGGAGGGTAACAAGATGCCTCGTTCCCGCCTGCTGGCTATCGTGGGGACAGCTGAGAACAACAGTGAACACCCTCTGGGAGCGGCTATCACCAAATACTGCAAACAGGTCAGTCTTTTCCTAAAGACCTAATAACCCCCTATAACGTGGCCTCCATCAAGTACTTGTCTCAAATCACTGTTCCACAATTTGATCTATATTTATAATAGATTTTAATGAATCATCCATTACTATTTGTGCAGGAGCTGGGCACAGAGTCTCTGGGCGCGTGCACAGACTTCCAGGCCGTGCCGGGCTGTGGCATCCGATGTCAGGTCAGCAACACAGAGAACCTGCTCAAACAGGATGACAGTGACAGCGAGGACAACAACCAACGCAACAGTGTCCTCGTCCAGATCAGTGACACCCGCATGTCCAACAGCTCCCATCCACTCATCATGGACCCACAGCCACTAAGTACGTTGGGAGGGGGGGGGGGAAACATTGTTGCACTGACAAATTGGAATTAAGTATTTTTCTAATCATGCATTAAAGTAGTGATACAGTTGTTTGGCTTGGCTTTATGTTGTCTAACCAAAGTGACCTCTGTGTGTAGGCATCGTCCAGACAGCCACCTACGTTGTTCTGATCGGCAATAGAGAGTGGATGAAGAGGAACTGCTTGCAAGTCCGACCGGATATAGATGAGGCCATGATTGAGCATGAGCGCAGAGGACGCACTGCTGTTCTAGTGGCTGTCGACGGTGAGTTGTACTGTTCTACGTGATTTTTAGACTTTTATCTGTTTGTCCTTATTTCCTTACTGACTACTGAGAGTTATGTTCTGGTTCTAAAAAGTTATTTGGGTAAAAAAAAATACTTGTGTTCTTATTGTGAAGTATTTTCATTTGTGCACAGATCTGCTGTGTGCCATGATAGCCATAGCAGACACAGTGAAACCAGAGGCTGAGCTGGCCGTCCGCACTCTAACCAACATGGGTCTGGAGGTTGTGCTCATGACCGGAGACAACAGCAAGACGGCACGGGCCATCGCTGCTCAGGTAAGGACAGAGTGTGGATATAAAGATTAGTGATGCCACAAAGATTAAATATGTGCACAATATTCTTAACTCAGTTGCTTGACATTTTGGTGAAAAATCTGTACTGTCATACATGTTTAAAATGGGGATAGAGTGATACAGTTTGAGATGAAATTACTAGGGCTGTCAAGCGATTAAAAAAATGTATCTAATTAATTACAGGCTCTGTGATTAATTAATCTAAATTAATCGCATACTTTTATGACACTTTTATACCTGTTTATAAACAGCTGTATAGCCTGCTAGTCTCTCTCTCTCTCTCTCTCTCACTCTCTCTCTCTCTCCGTCTCTCGTAACTTCTGTCTCCACAACAGACAGCGCTGCACTGCCACAGATGCTTATGCCGATTCATTCACCATCGTCGTACTCATAGGCAAAAATATTGAGAGACACACACACGCACGCACACACACACACACACACGCACACGCACACACACACACGCACACACGTTTACGCGGACGACGAGACAGCTAGCAAACAAAATTGAGACACGGGGAGAAAGATTGAGAGATACTGTTTTGAACCTAGCCTACATTGTTGCACCCACTAAATCAATAATGCACAGACACTGGCTGCGGAGAATAAAGTAAGATGTCTTCCTACCTTCATGCTTATTAAACCGTCTATAGAGCCCTCGGCCCCCTGCTTCTCTCTTTACTTTTCTCCTTTTCACCCGCGCGGGCTGTGTCTGCTTCAGGTGCAGCTCGGTGCAGCTACGCACCACTTTTGCACCGGGTCAAAGGGCATTATAGAAGTGCGATTAATCAGCGTTAATTTTTTTAATCGCGTTAATTTTTCTGTGATTAATTAATCGAAATTAACGCGTTAATTTGACAGCCCTAGAAATTACTAGTAATAAAGATATATTATTAACCGCTGTAATCAAATCCTTAGACAATATCTACTCTGGTATAATATGTTTTAAAAAAAAATGTTTTATTATTTTTTTACTATTGCTCAAGAAGCCATATTGTCCGGTCTTACCATTTTGTGTATTGTGTGTTCCTGAACCTGTCTTGTCTCTCTGCCTCTCCCACAGGTTGGCATCAGGAAGGTGTTTGCAGAGGTTCTGCCCTCACACAAGGTGGCCAAGGTGGAACAGCTGCAGCAACAAGGGAAGATAGTCGCCATGGTAGGGGACGGTGTCAACGACTCACCTGCTCTGGCCATGGCTGACGTGGGCATCGCCATAGGAACTGGGACAGATGTGGCCATCGAGGCAGCAGACGTGGTGCTCATAAGGGTGAGGGTTTGAGATTTGAGGATTTATTTTTTTAAGTATGATGTATTCTACAGCACAGGCGCGGTGTAAAACGTAGTATTTACTATTATCACTGAATCTGTCTCTCTTCTTGACTGTAGAATGACCTTCTGGATGTGGTGGGCAGCATTGACCTCTCTAAAAAGACTGTCAAGAGGATCAGGATCAACTTTGTATTTGCTCTCATCTACAACCTGGTTGGCATTCCCATTGCTGCTGGTAGGTGAAGGTCAAAGACGACAAGATTGATTTAAATGATGTCCTCACAATGGAAGTACATCATTGAGCATGTTTACATGCACAATAATAAACCATTGTTATCTGATTGATGTAGTTACCAGATTATTCAAGACTCATGTAAAGGCAATAAACTGATATGAAATATTGGATAAAAGCCGCTATTTGATTATGAGAAATCCCACAAACAAAGCTAGCTTTTGGCATGATATTCCGTTTTCTTCACCACATTTATGCCGTTAATCAGGTTTCCTTTGATCTTTTACATCTGCAAATGTATAAACTGGCTGGAACAGCTGTCAACTCGTCGAGATCAATGACAGATTCTTGCTTTTAAATGCTTCTAGTCATGTTCTGCTAATATGCTCAACTGGAAGATGGAGAGCATTATTCTGCATGTTTTACAAGTCTAGCAACCCCCACATAAAGACAGCCCTGCCTGGAGACATGACGTTTTGAAATATAAAAAAAACAGTAGTTTTACGCCATGTACTTAAGAAGAAATCCAAAAAAATTTTTTTTTCATAAATCGCGTTACCAAAGTCAGTGCATACAGAGTCAAATCAGATTATTACCATTACCTGATTATTCCCAGTTATCGGATTATTGTGGTCATGCAAATGTGCTCAATGCAGTGATTTTGACCCACAGCAGTAACATGAGCCTTGTCTATCCACACTACAGGTGTGTTCCTTCCCATCGGTTTGGTGTTACAGCCGTGGATGGGCTCTGCTGCGATGGCTCTGTCATCTGTCTCCGTGGTTTTGTCCTCCCTCCTACTCAAATGGTAATGAGACATTTAATGCTTTGTTGAGCCTATTTTTTTATTTGAAAAAAAATGAATAATAATAATCTATGTTCTTTTTGCTTCTCACATTTGCGGTATTCTCGTCTAAAAGCCTTTTTTCAATCCCTTCCCATGTTCTTCACCACCTTTTATTCCCATGTCTTTGTCTAGTTACACTAAGCCCACGGCGGAGCAGTTGGAAGCCAGACTGGGTAACAGCAGCAGGCGTCAGGGCAGCCTGTCAGACGTCAGCGTCCACATCGGCATGGGCGACATGCGTCGTCCCTCCCCCAAACTCAGCCTCCTGGACCGCATCGTCAACTACAGCCGCGCCTCCATCAACTCCATGCGCTCAGACAAGCACTCACTCAACAGCCTGGTGCTCAGTGAGCCCGACAAACACTCACTGCTGGTGGGGGAGGCGCTGTGTGAGGAGGAGTTCTGCTGAATACCAACAGCCGACTTTTGTACACTGAAGTAGACAGTAACTGCCTTTATTGAAGGCTAGGAATGCGGCGCTTAAAAGGGTAACGTTGAAGAAGTGCCCGGTCTTCTGCTGTAGGTGCCTTAAGGCAGCCCTGTTGACTTGAAGTAAGCTCACAAGCCCCATGTTTTCTTTCAGCTCAGCCAGCTTATCACATGCACTTTAGAGCACGCTGGGCTGATTTCTTCTCCATGTGCTCTTTTGTCGAGGTCACTGCCCTCCAGCACACTCTTTGACCAACATTTTGATACTATAATTCTCTTAACTAACACTCTGTATGTATGTATGTGTGTGTGTAGGGGTATGAAGCATCTTCAGAGCCTTGAAGCAGGTGTCAACATCCAGGAAGCAGAGAGCTGATCAGCTCTGCCACTGTGGTCCCTCGGCCGGAAAACAATCTTTAACATATATCCAAAGACATTTGAATAGTAGTGCCCTCTGTAAGAATGGACACTACTGGTATATTGGAACACATTTTCCTTGAATGGAAAACTATAATAATAACACTGATGTATAATTTTATTCCAGAGTATTTATATCACTTATTTATCTTGTTTTCATTATATATCTTATGTGAAAAAATTAAGTTGTTGAATCCAAATGCGAAAACATTCATTGATCTCCCAAAATTTGTAATAACCGATGAAGGCATGGCATTAAGAAGTCAATCAAAGAAGTCTTTTCACTTGCTGCAAACTGATGTTTTTGTAAAGAATGCTAATGGAGTGAGTTGAACATGACGTTGTTACATTAAGTGCTGACTGAAGTGCCACCCTGGCAAAGTCTAACACATTCCAAAGATATGACCGTACATGGGTAACCTTGGACATCACGTGCATTAAGAGTGAGAGAGATGAGGTCACCTCCTCACAGACCTGAGAAATGTTGACCGTAAAAGATTGATGCCAGCTGTGAAAGACTCCTATCAGGGATTTTTCTGTACGAGTGCCAACCCTCTGCAATCTTTGGTTAATGGCATAAAACATCTTGTCAATGACTGAACATTATTCCCTCTTAAATCTAGACAGGATGTTACATTGCGTGACATTGTTAGTGCTTGGATTGCTTTTATGTGTTCATTGAAAATGGAAGGTGTTGTGTTGCTGAGCCAGTTTGTTGTGAAAAGGCCAAATTGTAAATGCATTTTTGTTCTGTATCATCACACTTGAAAAGAGGATGTTACTTTTTTTTCTGAAGAATTTCAACTAGTTCATTCGTCTACTTATATGATTCAGTGTTGCACTTGATCAAAGAAACCCAGCAGGATGCACAGACTGACCACAGCCGTATCAGGGCAGTTCCACCAAACCAGTTACTGAGAGATGAATTAAGTAGAGGCTTTCATAAAGATCACACGTACAAGTTGTAAGATTGAGATTGCACCAATTTCATCTGGTAGTTGCAGACAGCTTCTGTTAAACTGCAGTAAAGTTTGCATCTCTTCAAGCTGTGTCAAATCAGGAGAAAATCACAAAGGACCAGCTACTCCTTGAATTATTCTGCCCAAACTTATTTTTTTTTGTTTTGATTAAAAAAGTCATTAGCTTATCCAACCGCTGTCCCATCATGCATTATGTTTTGTAGCTGTCAGAGCTTGCTGTGTGCAATATTGCCAATCGTTTGTCGTTTGTGTGCATTGCCCTGTAAAGAGGTCCATGGGGCTCCAGATATGTGTGCTGTGAACATGTTGCTGTTTTTCTTAGTCCTGAACATTATGTGCCTTTGAATTGGAATAAATACGCCTTTGGAACGTCGCTCGGCAGTGACTGGTTTCAAACCAGAGGATGGCGCTGTCGAGCCATCAGCTGCACCTAAAACACCACACACCACATGATTTCATTAAATTAACTTTATTTCATCCAGTTAGTCTATACATCACATCACCCCAGTGAACTGCAAAACAATCGGATACCATTTATTGTAATGTTTTTTCTAAATATATATATAAAATATTAATTTAAATTAATGCATACTGTAAATGACTTATTCCTCTTGAGTGGATTTGTATCGCTTTGGCTGTAGAGACATTGCATTTGATTTGGTAGATTGAAGTTTGTGAATCATTTATTAGGGAGTTAATTTAATATTTTTTTAAACACATTTAAGAGGAATTAGTTCTCGTTAGATGCAGTCAGAGGTGAAGGGAATAATAATTGGACAACGTCTACCAAAGGGCAAGTTTAGTATTAATCATCTTGTCTGGTCGAGGATGTAGTGAATAGCATTGTGGTCAGGAAACTGAAGAGGTTTAACAAGTTCTAAAATTGTGCAGCAGTTTAAAAATCCCGTTACAACATTGTGCTTTTTCTGGACTGAAACACACCACAAACAGCTGTAAATGGAAAAATGCTACATTCAGTTTACCTTAAACACTAGAATAACAAACTTCACTTCAATCCGGCTAAAGGGAACACCTCCAACTCCCAACAACAACAGACGATTCTAAAATGAAGTTTACTCATACAGCATTATAATGCAAATAGATTTACAGTATATCAAACATTAAAACACCTTACACAAATTACACACCATGATGAGCAAAAAGATGCAATGGAATCAAAATTGATGCTCACAAGTATTTACTATCACTTTTTAAATGCAAACATCTGCATTAATTCAAACCAAATGATTTAACATACACTGGATCCTTAAACATAATTTTTTTAAACTTGCAAAATGAAGATAGGTTTGGTCAAAGATTTGCAATAATATGCTGCTTGTGGATCTCTGTGGCTTCCTCTTTTCCTTCTCACATCCCTGATTTTTTTAAATATCCAAAGATGAAAATCTGTCATGTCACCAAACTGTCTCTCATCTGTTATGATCTCGGTCTAGAATTCAACTTTGACATAGTAAAAATACATTAGCTGTAAATGTTGGACTTCAACTTGAGACACCTTGACAGCCCTTTTAAGAGCGCCATCTAGTGCCGATCTAGTCCCACACAACACAATGTAAACCAACCGTGTACAAATATAGCATCTGAATTGTGTCTACTGCAGGACAGGAGCAGAACAAAAGTTTAGACCTCAGCCTGCACCTGTGTTAACAGCAACATATAACTGCAAGGGGTTGTTAATGATACAACATTCTAGCTGAGAACTCTAAGGTCAAAGTAATGTATTAAAAGTCCACGTAGCGGTTCATGGTGGCAAACGTCATTTTTAAAAACAAATATTCGTCAGATAGATCCTTCAGTGTATCACCCTCGCTTTAAGAATAATACTATGAAAATGTGTTGTCGCCCCCTCCCACCCACCTAATATCTTAATAACAATATGATACAACTGCTGCATGAATCTAATATGTGTCACTTTGTGCTTAGGATGCTGCATTCAGGTAGGTACAGAACATAGTTACGTAGATACTGGGTAAGTGTGTAAGGCATGAATGAGTTGTTGGATTATGGTGCTATCAAATACTGTGATAATTCAATCCTGGATCAACAGCTATGATTGATGAGGGATGAGTTCATTGTGAACCTGTGTGTTTGGCTCAAGTTATTATTATTAACACCCAAGTTGTCACCACCGTTGAGCTCTCCTGAGTGTAGCCTCTGTTTGAATATACAGATCATTTATCTGGAAACGATGGGTCAAATCCCACAATACTTGTACGTACAAGGATTGGTTTGTTCATGCATGTTTGGCAAATAGAATAAAAACCATGATAAACACTGGTTATGAAAGACATACTATAGCACCATGTCGGCCCATCAATGGTTGCCACCGTCATAGCATCACATCATGGGGTGGATCCCTGGAGATTACACGCGAAGAGAAGATGCCTCAAAGCTCAATGAATTTGACTCATTTGGCAAAAATGGACTGAATGAACTAGTTAATGTGAATGTCATTCTTTGTAATCACACTGTGAACAGTAGGTAAGCGGTAGTAATTGTTGATGATGAGGTCTTAAAAAAAAACAAATTAAATGTGAGTACAGATTTGGCAAATGCAGGAACTGCAGAGGTCTTTGATGATTCAATGTCCTGATTATAATCAGATATTATACAGGTTAGAAATGAGCTGACCGCCAGCCTTAGGTAGCAGAGTATAAAAATGGTTTGGCTGTGACTAATGAATGACATGTCACTTACTTAAAAAAAATAAAAATACTGCACGTAAAAACAACCTTACATGATACTGTGTCCGTCATGATAAACATACAGTGCATTTCATCCGGACCAGTCGGACAAAATCTTGTCTAGCGGTTACGATAAAAATCAACAATCACATTGACAAAAGCAAAGATCTCGTCATGAGGAGACTGACAGAGAGAGGGAGTCCTCAGGTCTGATCCATCAGAACAATTGAAATGACGAGACTCAAACTTAACTTTGGCACACTGAATGAGGAGGGGCTGGTGGAGAGGGGGAGGACCGAGCCTGCAGCTGTGTTATGGCAGTGTTTGGATGACGGGGCGGACTGCACACTCATAGCCCTTTGTTGAAGTAGACCCTCTCCACTCCCGGGTGGTTGGCCCGGATCTTCTCCTGCAGCTCCGGCTCCAAGCGGCTGACTGAAATAGAGCTGGATGGGACGGGTAGGAATGGGAGAAATGTAAGGGGTCAGTGGGGTCAAACACACATACTGTAGGAGTGTTGTGCAACTTTTCAAGCAGACTTAATCATGCAAACTCAGCTATTAATCGAGTAGAGAAAAGGAGAAGTGACTAATATCAAAGTGTCAAGTTTGAACGTTTGTCTCACCTCTTCTGTGGGAACAATGCACAGCACAGTGGAGTGGCAAACACCAGGCTGAGGAAGAAACAGAGTGAGAGTAAATTACATTGTGTAAGCACTGCATGTTTCATGTGTAAAAGCTATCCAAGATTCAGACTCTGTGCGTACTATGTGTAAACGCTGAAAAAAAATCGTATGTTAATACACAGCCTAGGCTCTGTAAACGGGCATGCTGCTAGCAATGGTGGGCCCCTTTGTTTAAGGCCACTAGACACAACAAGGTAACTTAAATGTAGCAGATTACAGCTTTAAGTGAATTAGATGCCTGCCAAATCAATTGACAAAAACATACTTTAGTCTAATTTAGCAGTATAAACACACACAAAAATTGCCTACAACAAACAAACATATTACAAGGAGAGCAGTGTGTGTGTGTGTGTGTGTGTGTGTGTGTGGGGGGGGGGGGTGGTGGCTGATGTGCTGCTGAAATCACTGTCCTGTTATTTGAGCCAAACTACAGGAATGTTACGCGTGATTTTTTTAAATTGGTGACTTGAGGTCACGAGAGGCAAAGCGGGGCCAGGAAACATCAACTAAGCACGTGGGAGGATATCTGTGTTTCGTTTTTCAGAGAACGACAGGAAGTGATCTGTGTGGGCATGTGTTGGTTTAACTCACTGAGAATGTTGTAGACACTCCTGTCTGTCTACTACCACTAACACTTTACTGCTGACTGAATTACTGGTCCACAGAACTCACTCTATCCCATTAAAGTGGGACAGTCTGAAGCTTCATTGACTTATGAGCACATTCCTCTTGAGATGCGCCCCAGTATCTCAAAGGTAATGTTGAACACGACATAAATCTTTGGATTATTGACAGTTGAATGGTTGAAAATGTTCCAAGGAATTTCACGGTGCTTATCGGGTCCACCATCTCTGACCACTCACCAGAATCCCACCAGGCCCACTTGAATAGGTGCACTCATCCATGGGAACTTCTGAAAAGAGCAAGCAGAGGAGAGGAAAAAAAAATGTGTGAGGGGCCACAAAGAGCTGTGGTGAATTCCTATACTAGAGTGGCCTCATCATGTCCTATGTGTTCTTTTCACCCCTCTAATTAAAAACAGAAACAGTAAAACAGAAAACCGTTTTGGGAATTTAACGTAAAACCTTTGCATCATTTTAAATTTGCAACAATGACGTTTATGTTGAGGAGGTTTCTGCAGTAAAGTGAGTGTCCCTTGTGTCTTAAAAGGAGAAACATGCCTACCCTCAGGAAGGCCTTCTTTTCCAAGTGGTTCATTAAAAACGGGGGGATGGCTGAAAAGACACAAAGTAAAAAGTATCACTACACAGTCCAATGTCAACAGATTTTTAGCAAGAATCTAACAAAATTGGTGGTTTTAAACTTATATTGTTGTTTTCCTTAGTTGTCAGTGAGAGGTTAATACACATTGGAGCAGGTCTAATTGAGTAACTGCACTGAGCAGACAAAGATATTCGTACCCATTCCTGGAGAAGCCATGAGAATTCTGGAGACCACGACCTGAGAGATGGCCTGCTGTGCAGCGTTCGTTGACTCTCCTAACCGGTTGTCATTCTCATCCGTTATGGGGATGCCGTGTTTAAGTTCCCTGAAGACAAAGGGGCAAATCAAATTGATATCATTTTAGGACACCTATAAAGAATGACCTGAAAATCTTGTATTTCCAGGGCCATTTTCACTTATACTGTAGTGTTGTGTCTTTGCAAGGTCAAAGCCATTGTGCATTTCAATTGTCAACATGTTGTGCTGCATCCTCTTCCTTACCTCTGTCTCATCAGTGGGATGTTGATACAGTTAGCAGCAGCTACAGCAGCAAAGGGAACAAACCGTCCAAACAGGGGAGAGATGTGCTAGAGGAGGAGGGAAGAGGCAAAGAAGAACAGGAGGGGGGACAAATGAATCACTTGGCTCTACTGCAGCCTGACAGCACGTTACGCAGGTCATAGATTTCAGGTGTTATACATGTGTAGTTTTCTATCAGAAACCAAGACGTGTAACACAAAGTCACTGTATAAGGCTGGCAGGACAACATGCCGATACCGGAGCACGACCCTGTAAATAATACGGCTCTTCCACGACAAAGAGAGCATTGGTGCGTGGCTAACTTCCCAAGTCAGCACACACACACACCGTGCGGTCTGAGCTTGATACATTAAAATGAGCTGTGGATGTGGGTTAGATGAACTGATACCTTTGTTAGTGCATTTAGTCCTAGAGCGGTGGCAACTGCCCCCGTGGTGGCAGACACATAAGCGGTGCCAAGCTGACTGCAAACAAAAAGAGGCATTGGTCACATCACACAAAAATACTGTGCACGCAACAATTTCTTTTTGTATTTAATAGGTGTTAATACGAGCTGCTGTCAGTGCCAAATCGTCTGCCTCTTACCTGACTGATAATGGAGCATCACCGCTCCGGTTGGTATAGTTGACTATTGCGTTGAAAGACTGATTGATCCACTGCCAGAGCAACACAGCTGGAGTTGTCCTGCAAAGATTCACAAGAAAAGAGTGTCATTAGTACGAGAGGAAAACCATTATGTCTTGTCAGCTAAAGGTTGGATTTTCAAGCCAGAGTGCTGGTTTTAGAGAGAAAGTGTAATAAAATACCTTTGAAATGGTTATAAATATTAGCTTACTTGGCTAAAAAAAAATATTCCTTTCAGGTCATTCAGTAATTCATAAATGTAAAACTATACGTTTAAGTTGTAGGGGATACTATGAGGGCATTTTCACACCCAGCGTTCCGAAACAAGGTTTGTCCTTCCTTCCATTGTAAAGTGTGGATCCTCTTAGGTTTGGTTTCACATTGTAGTTCTGCGAGTGCACTAAAGAACTTTCCATGACATACCAACATGCCATCATCACCTACGCTGCGTCTCCCTATACTGGACACTGATTGCTTTGTAGAGGTGCGTGTGTCTGAAGTTGACTTGTCAGTTTGGTGTGTAGCCTTTTTCCAGTTTGAACACAAGAATGTTGTTGCCAAGATAAGAATAATATTAGTATGGCTTTACATCCAGGAAATGCTTTCACACTGAAACAAACAGAACCATGGTGAAGTTTAATCCTTTTTTAGTCAGAACATTAGTCCAGGTGTTGGTGCAGACCAAGGTCCGGGGGCGGTTTATCATCTGTCATTTTGATTCGGATCAAACCAGAAAAGCCCAAAAGACCGGACCAAACGAGGTGGGTGTAGAAGCCCCTTGGGCCAAAAAAAAACTACTTTGGTCCCAATAATCCAGAGCTGTGTGAGAGTGAGCCAGCATGCGCAATATAAAAAGGACCCTGAAACTGGGGTAGCTCGGGAATTTTGGGAATATTCAAAATTGGAAATTATAGGAATTAACTAAATGGCGGTCATTTAAATGATTTTCTTTTCATATCCAAACATAAATCTAAACATTTAAACACTATGTTTGGTCATAGGCAGACATCCATGCAAAATAATACAATTAAAAAACATTACATTTGAACAGATTTATTTGTAATTAGAACTTTATCAAGTTTTGATTATTTTATGAACAATCAATAATTTCACTGAACAACAAAAAGATGAATGTTGAGTAAAATATTACTCATCTGTCTGACCCCACCCATTCAATAAATTAAAGGTGCTGTAAGCGGAATGGTTCTTTTAGCTAACTTCCTGTCAGTTACTGCAGTTAGCGGTCCTCTCGCTCGTCCCTACGTCACCACATTAATGCACTGCGGTCTTCAAGCAGCAAGTTATCTAGCATCACCTCAGATCCATAAGTGTGATAAAACATGATAAAAACCATCAAAACAGACATTGGAAAGGATTTTTACCTGCTCCGCCATTGTAGGCGCATAAACATTCACCCAGGCCATCTGTCGCTCTGGCGTGCACCGGCAGTTAGACCATGAGTGAGACAGGCGTGGGTTTGTAGCGTTCTCTCTTGTGATTAGATAACAATTTTGGGATCCTCCGAAAAGTTTATTTGCCGATTACATGCAGAGCAGCTGACTGAGAGATCGGTTTTATGAAACGTGCACATTATGTAAGTGATCACTGTATGAATAAAAAGCGATTTAACACTTATATTAACAAATAAATCGCTTACTTCACCTTTAAGTAAATGCCCCCCATGTGATGGAGGAATGCACAGTGCATGTAAGGGTCGTGGCCTCAGTACCCCTGCAGTAAGTAGGGTCCTATGTGCAACTTGCCAAGTGTACTTGGCAAAATCTGGTTGTTTTAGTCAAGATTTAAGCTAAAATACATTTTCTCCATCTATATTTAAAATCACAGTTTAAGCCTCTGTAAACCTGGTCTAGTAAAAATCAATATATGATATCAAGTTTGGTGTCTCAATAAACTTTTCAAATCTGATTTGAAATTAAATGTTCATAAATTTATTAAAACTTAGTTGAAAACACTGCTTTTTACTGTCTAGAACGTTTGCCTGGACTGGAATAACATAGTTAGGAGAATTTATTGAATTTGAGTTGCTTTAAATTGAGTAAATTCCCAATTATTCCCGTTTATTCCCATAAATTCCCGTTAATTCCCATGGAAAGTTTCCAACTTTGAAAATTCCTGGAATTTTGCAACCCTACTTACACCTGTGTAGTTTCTTCTGTGTCAAAATGTCATCTGTGTTTCATTAGTTCCAGCATTAGTAGCAGCAGCAGTATTAGTGTATAGGATTAACTTGAAGCTTCAGTGCCAGTGTCACTGTTTGAACATATAATCCGCCATGTTGTTACCTGTAAAATGTCATCATGCAGCCGGTGATGGTCATGTTCATGGGAACCTGCGCCGACATGCGGCCGATAAGAATCATCTTCTCCCCAGTGTCGGGGTGGAAGGCCGAGTCAAACACATACTTGGCTCTCCACAGCTCATCTTCGGTCAGGCCTGGAGTCACTACACCTTTCCTTAGGGGGTGGACAGTGAAGAGGACATGTGTAAGGCAAGAAATAACTCAAGCGACAGCAGCACTGAATACAATATGCATCCTTTTCTGTGGTGAACTGGTTTACCTGTAGTCGGTGATGACTGTGTGTGCGTGATCTAGTTGTTCGTTGGTGAGGAGGATGTTCCTGGGGTCTGTGACGGTGAAGAAATGCTTAGCCCGACCTACAAACGTGCTCTGGTCCCACCGCGGCTCCTTGATGTTTATGGAAGTGGATAGCTCGGCTGCCATGTTTATCTGCAGAAAAGGAAAATGGAACAAATAATCAGGTCAGGTCATTTATCAGCGCATATAGGAAGAAAGTAAGCATGATTCTTTGAAGGTCAAGTTCACAGACGCCTTTTCCCCGGAGTAAATCAATGGAAGCATATGAGACAAACGTGCTGGATCAAAGCTCAGATTCTGACATTGGGTTAGTTATCTTGGATACCAGGGTTTCATAACTGTATTCTATCAGGCTGATATGAACTGATAAGTGTTGCAGGAGCGCAGGGCACTGCTCCAGCTCTGACCCTGGGAGTTTACGGCCCTTAACTTCTCGTTTTCTTTCACAGACACAAGTCAGCGGAGGAGAACTCGTGGAAATAAAGCCCCTGTCTAGATCGCCCGTGCTGCTTATTCAGCATAACGTTGCCATGGCGATGGCTGACCTGACACAAGGGCTGTGAAGCACTAAATTGCAAAGCCCCATTATGAGCACACACCAACCCCCCCAAACCAGGGCTGAGCCACAAAGGCCTCTGCATGCCACAGAGAATAGCTGAACAAAGTATGTATTATGTGAATGAATCAATAAACTACTAATTGTAAAGATGGTTGAGTGAGAAAAGGCACAGTGGGTTATGCAAACTAAGCCTATATACCCACCACCAGTGAGCTCCCCATTCCAACTTTATGCATATATGATTTCACAATCCAGAAAACCAGATAAGACTGGTCTGCACTGAATGGACACTGCACTGAACTATGTAAAACATCAGCTTTGTGGATGTGCTTGCTGCAGCTTCCCCCTAGTGTGTGTGGGTCCACATAACATAACCCAGTCTGATCTGGTTTTTTAACCATTCATGCAGGCTCAGGGTGAACTCCAAAGTGCAGCAAGTCGGTGCATGGAGCTGCAGCAGCAGCAGCATGATGAAACACAACCTGAAATTGCACCAAAGATGGCTGCTGGATTGGCAAGAAAAGAGGAAAGTCTTCTTTTGTTCAGCTGGCGGCGTGCAGGAGGCGTGCTGTCGCTTTAAATCGAATTTCACTCCACGGGGTTCTCACGAGATGACAACAGCCCCTATTCTGGGTCTAACTAAAGGAAAAAATAGAAGAGACCCACACCACAAGCTGCTTGAACAGCGGTTACAGGTTCTGTCACCCCCCCCCCCCCCCGGTTCATAGTGATATCATTATTAATGTCTAATAAAAGGTGATTGTCAGAGCACTGAACTCTGGACTGACATGGACCTTGATCTATAAACGCTGGCTTCTGCTTCTGCCCTCGCTCTCAACCAATCAAAGGAGGCTTTCGTGGCTACACATTAACCTGCAATTCACAACACCTGCTTATAATGAGATAAATCAAACGGCCAATGCAGCATCTCATGACAGCACATATTTTAAACATCATTTCTTGTGTGTCTGTATGGCATCTATTGCATTGTTGGGGAAGGTTGCTTTCTGCGTAAACAGTGACTGGATACGGTTAATTGTTCAAGCCGACGTAGACCAGTCAGATCTGGACTGTCACTGGAGGTTTTTTTTTTTTTTTTTTTGCATCCGAGCAAAGCAATTTAACCTTTGCCAATTAATAAAAATATCAAATATCACCATTATTTTCACTAAAGACCAATTAGGTGCTGCATCTGTCCAGACCCATGATTGTCCAGCTGTGCGCCCCAGATTCAACTAGTATCAGCCTGCCACATCCACACATCAGGCGGGCTTCTCAACGAGACAACCCCGTCTTACTTACACTTTCCCCGGACCTAAGACCCAAAGTACACGCTGATCCTTTCTACGCCGACGCCTCGTTGGACCCATTTTTGGAAATAAAATGCACAGGTTACTTACTGCACTGTGGGCTCCGGCGGTCCGCGAGAGGTGTCCCTGAAAGGCTGCAGCCAGCTAATTTGACATGCAGCAGCGTAAGCGCAGCCACAGAGCACGAGGAAGCACACCCGGCAGCGTCACGAACTTCACCGACAAAATAAAAGCCCTTTCTCAGAAAAGCAATTCCACACTGGAAAAAAGACAGGAGCTGAATTGATAGGCAACTAAAGAAAGAGTTCTTTAAAATATGTGATGATTTGGAACTCATATTATTACATTGTAAACATTGTAGGTCAAAATCTGAGGTGATACATTGTTTCATTTCACTTCTACCTCAGAAATTATGCTTTTATTTTCAGCTGCATGCTGAGCCCTACATCCGTTAACGGTCTGTCATTTCCGCCACCTTGATTCACAAGCAGTAAATCATTAATAACTGCTAAAACTTTGGATTTACACACACACGCACGCGCGTGCACTAGCCTTCCATTGATACGAAGCACTAATATCTTGTGGAAATATTATTCATAAATTAATGATAAAAACATACAACATGTAGCCTAACACAATTGAGTGCAAACTAGCCCAATATTGTTGTATTATATTGCCATATTTCGACCCTGTGTCAAAATCATTAGCAAATAGTAATGCAAATTAAATTATAAATAAATACATTTAATTACCCGACTTCCTGAACAGATTCAAAGTGTGGCTGATTATCCTATCAGAGCTAGTTATCACTAGCTGCTTTTGGGTGTCTGTTTCCATCTAGTGGTGACTGGGGAGAGGGAACGTTGCCACAAACTCTACCTAAAGGAAATAAATGACGAAGCAACTTCAGTCTTTATTTCGTATAGCTTTGGCTGCAAAACATTGAATTGTTTAATTATGTATTTCTCTTTTTACAACTGAACTGTCATTTGTGCCAATATTGCCCACTTCAATGGAAATGCATTAACTCCCATACGAGACAGCAGAGCAGAAAGAGAGCTACTTTACACTATAACAGGGTATAAAAGAGAACATAGTCTGTCAAGTGCTGTGTGATAAAAATCAAATACAAAAGTGCAAAGAGAACAGATTCACTTCCGACGGCTAACCCTATCATCTCACTTCACAAAATAAACGGTTGCGCTTTGGTTACAAAAAGAAAAAAGAAATTCACATTATATTTACTGCAACCTTTGATTTGAGGCCATGCCAAGTGAAAGATGCAGCTTACGTACTGTATATGGCAACACACTCAGGTCTTCATTAAAAGCCTAACACAATGATTACTTACATTTAGTTGTTATTCTCAGCGTTATTCAGGTTTCCTGACAAACCAGCAGGTATTGTGACAGTATTGTTCATAGTAGCAATCATTTCTAGCAATAAAAACATGCACAGAGAGGAAAAAGTTGAAACGATGGTGGTGCTTAGCTAGATGTGTTTTCGTTTCCATTTCACTGTGATTATGGCACACATTTCTTCTTTTGGTCCATGGGGTTATATGAATGCTTCTTTTCTCAAGGTGTAGCCTCTCGCCATCCTCACCAGTGAGATTTACAGGAAATAGTCTGGTGTGCGCCGTGTCACATGGGGCTCTCCTCTGCGTGGAGCAGGGTCAAACTGTAAGCTGAAACAACCAAAGAGAAGGACTCACATTATGAGAGCTTTCCTCCATTACAAATTATATATATACAGTATCTCACAAAAGTGAGTACACCCCTCACATTTCTTCACATTTTTCTTTATATCTTTCCATGGGACAACACTGAATAAATGACACTTTAATACAATGTAAAGTAGTCAGTGTACAGCTTGTATAACAGTGTAAATTTACTGTCCCCTCAAAATAACTCGACACACAGCCATTAATGTCTAAACTGCTGGCAACAAAAGTGAGTACACCCCTTAGAAAAAATTTACAAATTGGGCCCAAAGTGTAAATATTTTGTGTGGCCACCATTATTTTCCAGCACTGCCTTAACCCTCTTGGGCATGTAGTTCACTAGAGCTTCACAGGTTGCAACTGGAACCCTCTTCCACCCATTTATGACAGCATCACAGAGCTGGTGGATATTAAAGACCTTGCGTTCCTCCACCTTCCATTTGAGGATGCCCCAAAGATGCTCAATAGGGTTTAGGTCTGGAGACATGCTTGGCCAGTCCATAACCTTTACCCTCAGCTTTTTTAGCATGCCACTGGTCGTCTTGGAGGTGTGTTTGGGGTCGTTATCATGTTGCAATACCACCCTGCGGCCCAGTTTACGAAGGTTGAGTGCACATGGTCAGCGTCGTACACAGAGGTTGGCTTTGGAAAATAGACGTATGAGTGCTGCCAGCATTGCTGAAGGGCTTGAAGGGGTGGGGGGTCAACCTGTCAGTGCTCAGACCATACGCCGCACTCTGCATCATACTGGTCTGCATGGCTGTCATCCCAGAAGGAAGCCTCTTCTAAAGATGATGCACAAGAAACCCCACAAACAGTTTGCTGAAGACAAACAGACTACGGACATGGATTACTGCAACCATGTCCTGTGGTCTGATGAGACCAAAATACATTTATTTGGTTCAGATGGTGTTAAGAGTGTGGAGCGGCAACCAGGTGAGGAGTACAAAGACAAGTGTGTCTTGCCTAGAGTCAAGCATGGTGGTTGGAGTGTCATGGTCTGGGGCTGCATGAGTGCTGCCAGCACTGGGGATCTACAGTTCATTGAATTCTAACATGTACTGTGACATACTGAAGCAGAGCATGATCCCCTCCCTTCATATACTGGGCCGCAGGGCAGTACTGCAACATGATAACGACCCCAAACACCCCTCCGAACGACCACTGGCTTGTTAAAGAAGCTGAGGGTAAAGGTTATGGACTGGCCAAGCATGTCTCCAGTCTTAAACCCTATTGAGCATATTTGGGGCATCCTAAAACGGGAGATGGAGGAGCGCAAGGACTCTAATATCCACCAGCTCCTTGATGTCGTCATGAATGGGTAGAAGAGGGTTCCAGTTGCAACCTGTGAAGCTCTAGTGAACTCCATGCCCAAGAGGGTTAAGGCAGTGCTAGAAAATAATGATGGCAAAACAAAATATTGACACTTTGGGCCCAATTTGGACATTTTTTCTTAGGGGTGTACTCACTTTTGTTGCCAGCAGTTTAGACATTAATGGCTGTGTGTCGACTTATTTTGAGGGGACAGTAAATTTACACTGTTATACAAGCTGTACACTGACTACTTGACATTGTATCAAAGTGTCATTTATTCAGTGTTGTCGCATGGAAAGATATAATGAAATATTTGAAGAAATGTTAGGGGTGTACTCACTTTTGTGAGATACTGTATATATTATAATCAAGTTTATGTAAAAAAAAAGAAACACTACTCACAAGGAGTATTTCAGTGTGTCATCAAGTTCCATGATTGCCGCCTGGTTACCACAACGATAGCAATAGTTTGGTGCGCTGAATATGGTCACAACATTGCGGTCGTGGCACCAGTTATATCCCTAGATCAAGAGAGTACTTGCATGTTATCTATTTCACATAAAATGTAGTTTCTGTCTTAAAAATAGAATTACTTTCAGCGAATGAACAATGTTAAATTACCTCCATCACCAGCTGGTGGGCTCTTGACACCAAAGTTAGGCCGTTGGCGTGGTTGAAAGTCTCAGAAATGTCCTGCCCGAAGGTGTAACCTGCACCACGGGGTGAGATGCCCCAGCCACCACGGTCGTCTGGGTCCGACCATAACAAGTCACACATTGGACCCTGAAACATGGAGGAGACATCAGTGGTGTTGACCTACAGTTTTGGGACACTAAAAGAAACTACACACAAATCAAATCAAATCAGTTTTATTTGTATAGCCCAAAATCACAAATACATTTGTCTCAGTGGGCTTTACATTTCATACAATATGCTATATGATACAATATGACACCCTGCCCTTACACCCTTCAACAAATCAACTTTAATACTTTATTAATTTTTTTTCCATTTAGAAATATTAATTAATCTGCTAACTTTCTTTATCTATCATTCGATCGAGAAAATTGTTTGTTTTGCGGAAAAGAAGAAATTTTAATTTTTGCAACAAAAACATATTAAATGGTTACTAAGTCCAGATTAATTCTCTATGGATCAACTTCTCTTTTCGACACAAACTTTTTTAATAAAATCTAAAAAATGTGCATGTATAGCAGACTATAATATAAAATTTTAAAAATTATTGGAGCATCCTTGCAGCTACATGCACCAGCAAACGGCTAAACATAACTATTTTAACATCCATATGTTATAGCAGTAAATAACAGGATACTTAATCATCTAGAAGGGGCCTTCAAGAGAAGGTCCTCTAATGCCAATTCTACATGGACTGAATTTACCTCGTGAGGAACCTCCTGCAGGCGATCCAGCGCTCTGATGTGTTCCAGTGTGTCTATTGAAGGGGACAATCCTCCATGGAGGCAGAAAATCTTACACAAGAAAGAGACAATAAATAGCAGAGTCCCCTTTGTCTGAGCTTTATGTCACATATGACATCTGAATACACAAGCTCACCTGGTTGTCTACCAGCGCAGTGAGGGGCAGATAGTCAAACAGATCTGTGAAGTACTTCCAAACGTTGGCATTTCCATATTTCCTTAAGCACTCGTCGTAGAAGCCGTACACTTGTGTGATCTGTCTGCTCTCATGGTTCCCTCGGAGGATAGTGATTCGTTCGCGAAACCTCACCTACAGAGAGGGACATTCAAAAAATATATATATTAAACAAAGCAAGAACATTGTCTTTCCCTGAACACCAAATTCATACCCAACTTGCTTATATCACAGCATCAGTTTTACCTTAAGGGAGACCAGGAGTGAAACTGTCTCCACAGAGTAGTAGCCTCTGTCCACATAGTCCCCCATGAAGAGGTAGTTAGTGTCTGGAGACTTGCCCCCGATCTTAAACAGCTCCATCAGGTCATGAAACTGACCGTGGACATCTCCACAGACTGTCACCGGACATCTCACCTCCTGTACATTGGACTCCTTTGTCAGGATCTCTTTGGCCTTTAATGAAGGGCCAAGAAAAAAACACAGGGTTATGATAAACAGGTAACATGGTGCAGTGTGGGAGTGCACATTTTTTTATTTAATTATTACATTTTTCTATACAAGCCAGGAGACACTGAACATTAGTCCCTTTTCAGATTGTGAAGTGATGCAGCACATCATAATACAGTGTGCTGCTGTGTGGTAGTGCCAGTGCACTCCAGTGGGTGAAGAGATTGCAACTAGAGGTGGGCGTAGCTAGGGAAAACATTCGCAGGCATGCTCCTCCATCTTCTTCTTGGCCATTGGCTTCTCATAGCAAAATCGCTGCAGCCAAATGGTGTACTCCAAAAGCGAGGCCACAACATGCATTAGCGACATGATTCAGATGTCACAGCTAACGGTCCACTAGCATTGCTACTAGCTCCTTACCTTCTCACACAGGACTTTGACCTGATTCTCAGTTAGCTGTTTGCACTCGTTCAGCTGTTCAATCCATCCGTCCAACTCCTTGGTGAATGTCTTGTCGTCCATGCCTAGTTTGCCGTCAGCTAGCGAGCCAACCAGCTTGAAAGCTCCTCAGGAAAACGCTTCGCTATTTAGTTATGCTTTTAGATAGCCCCGTCTACGCAACGTCCTCACCACAAGCTCTCTGGTCATTCGCAGTTTGTGTGTGTTTGTGCGCGCGCGTGTATTTGTATATGTGTATGAGTGTGCGCGTGCTCTGCGATAACGAATGCGTCAACCGCCCTTATATTAGTGCCTTGAGTTTGGTAGGGACTCGTGTGTTTTTAAGTTAAAATGATACAGAAACTATGAAAGCTACTTGTCCTCGTTAAACAACCAAGGTCATACATGTAGCTGTTATTGTCGCAAATAGGCTTTAGAAGAACCTTGGAATTGTTTTTAGATTGCAACCTGCCAACTCTGGTCCAAAGCTAGGCTGGTACCACATTATTTCAAGAGGGATTTAAATAAAATTCCTCGTTAGCTGTCCGTGTGTTTTTCTATCCTCTTTAGTTTATTAAAGTCAATTTATTGATATCAGTGATTAAATAAATGTAATTTGGTGGTTGTTTTGTAGCCTACGGAAGCCCTAAATAGAAATCATACATTTTCCCTTTATAGGCCTAGCCTATAATTTAAATTCGGTTTTCCCGCGATGGTGAGTTCATTAGCCTATTATAGCCTATTTCTTTCTTTCTTTCTTTCTTTCTTTCTTTCTTTCTTTCTTTCTGTCTGTCTATCTATCTATCTATCTATCTATCTATCTATCTATCTATCTATCTATCTATCTATCTATCTATCTATCTATCTATCTATCTATCTATCTATCCATCCATCTATCTATCTATCTATCTATCAATATATCTATGTCTGTCAGAAAAGATTAAAAAGTAGTCCTAAAGAAGGCTACTTTAATTTGCAACATTGATATGATCAAATAGCATGATTTTTCAATGTATCAAAATAATGTGGCTATGCTACTTGACATATTTTAAGCATATTAAAAACATTTTGTGGCTTTAGGTTTCCACGGTTTCCCTCGCATGTCAGAATGATCAGAATGCGCCACGTTGAAAAGACTACATTACCCACAACTACAGTTTCCTACTCTAACGGACATGCGCACTCGCTTGTTCTACTCTGCACAGCTGTAGGAGAAAATGGCAGCACACATGCTAGGACAGCAGGTAAGACGTTCAATGATTTTCACGATTTCAGCAATATTACAATAGTTTTGTCCGACAATATTATGTCTAAAAACATGTCTGAAGGACTGTATTCCCTCTGAAGACCCGGAGGTAAAGCTGAATTTCCAAAATATCCACACGACGCTTTGCACTTGAATGACTGCTAACGGCGTTAGCTTACATGCTAGCTGTCTAAAGTAAATGGTACAAAGCGTACCTAAAGTTCATCAGCTTAAGCTCTGGTTTTCTCTGTGTTGATGATTATGCATTTTATCCTCATCTAGGCCCGCCAGTTCAGCACGTCTGTGGTCAGACCAATACTGGTCAAGGTAAATGCCGTCAGATTGCATGAAGCATAACCTTGCATAATATAACCAAAGTTAATGGTCGCAGGAGATTTTAATTTGTTGTATTATGTCCTCCAAGTCTCCCCTCACGGTGTATGGAGTGGAGGGCCGCTATGCCACTGCTCTGTTCTCAGCTGCCAGTAAGAAGAAACAACTGGAACAAGTGGAGCAGGAGCTGGTGAAAGTTCGGGTAAGTCAGAAAATAAATAGGGCACTATAAATGTGGAGATCAGTAGATGATGAAAGTACTGTTTTCCTCAACATTTTAAACCCATTACCAGCAATATATAATGTGTGTATCACTGTTGGTATTTGAATTGATCAGTGTCATAAATTGTTCAAATTAATGAGTTATTTATTTACAGTGTCATACATTTATGAAAATCGATAAATGCATTGGGATAATGATTGAATGATGATGCTATATAATCCATGCACTTTCAGCCCAACCTGCCTTTTTTTCTACTACATAACCTTTATTGCCATTTTGTTTTTCAGGCCATTATCAAGGACCCCAAGCTTTCCAGTATCATCATGAATCCTCATGTTAAGCGTGCCCTCAAGCAGAAGACTTTCACTGCTGCTCTCACGAAGGCCAAAGTTTCACCCATCACCATGAACTTCATCAGTGAGTGATCACTGCCTACTGCTGAGTGGCTCCATTGCTGCTATGTGTCTGGCCCATTCTTTAGGCTTTGCATTATCCTAAGTAGACCATACTAGACCATGTGTTTAAGTGTTCATTCAAATTATTGCAAAAGGCTCACCTTAACATTTTACTTTTTGGTTTCTTATCGTAAGCCAATTGCATTAGTATCACATGTAATGCTCTAAAGGAAAAAAATATGTTTTTTTAATGCAACAACTTTTGTTTGCCTCATACAGATTATCTTTTTTATGATTAGTGCCTAGTTAAAATGTAAAAACAGACCTTTTTCATTTAGGACAATTGCATATGTAATATATAGTTTAGCCTCCATGCACACAATTAAATTAAAATCAACTGCAGCTCTTAATGTCTTTCTTGGGTTCCTGTGACCTCCATATAGAGGTCACTGCTAAGGACTGTCAGACCCAATCGCTACCCTCTCATTATACAGCTGGTTTGCATATTTTACCATTTGGGTGGAAGTGTTTTTGGGAAGGGGGTGTCGCTATTTTTTGGATTCATTTGGGGCATACATTTAAAACATGGTTTAGGAAGTTTCAAATTGAATAGGAAAACTGTACTTGGATAAAAACATGCCCTCAAATGCACTCGGGTGTGCGTCCACGCCGACCTGTGATGTGAGGGATTTTAATCCTGACAAAAACGTATGCTTTTCACAGATTAAGCCATGTAAGGCTAATTAAATTATGTAAATAATAATTATTTCATTTTGACAGGTCAATTGTAAGCTCCACTATGCATTTCCCACAGCAGCATTACTGCTACATCGCAGTACTGTATTGATTTTTATGATGGTCTAAACTGGAGCGCATGTTTTTATATATACATTTTATGCTTACATTTAAGCGTAAAATGTATATTGCAGGACCAATTGGAAGATATTACTAACAAATCTTTATTTTGAACTGATTTAGTACAATGCGAGTGCCGTTTACTATACATTTATAGTAGTAAATCTAAAGTATATATATTCTCAACTTGAATTTGTCAGGTGTTGATAAAGAGACATGGACATGGGATACTTGCTCAAACACATCCTGCTTTTTGTTTTGCAGATGTTTTGGGTGACAATCGTCGTCTCCCTTTAACTGATGATGTCATCACTGCTTTTAACAAGATGATGAGCGCACACCGTGGAGAGGTCCCCTGCATCGTCACTACTTCTCAGGTAAGAAATGGACAGACATGCATTATGTGTGTCCCTGATGTTAAATCTCCCACACATCAAATATACAGTCCTGATTATCATTCACTTATAGGAATGAATTGTATCCTTTTAACTATATACTTTATATTCATTTTTTTCCACTTCAGCCTTTGGATGAAGCTAGTCTTGCTGCCCTGAAGGTAGCTCTCAACGGCTTTCTTCAGAAGGGTGAAACTATCTTGCTGCAAACAAAGGTAAATTGTCAATGCATTTCCCCAGGAAAAAAACATACAAATTGGCATTTTGTAGTTGCTGTGAATTAATGGTGATTTTTGAAAAACACACTGACATCAATTTAATGATTCACCAGTAATAATTTCACTCCATCGCAGTAATCTGTCATATCAAACTGTTATCTCCTCCTCAGTCGGATTCTTCAATACTGGGAGGCATGATCGTCAGTATCGGAGACAAGTACGTGGACATGTCCACCAAAACAAAGATCAGGAAGCTGACCGCGCTCATCAAGGAAACTTAAGTCCTGTGGACTTAGATTGGAGACCAACATTGGGGAAATGCTGATAAATGTAAATTGCTAGCTGTTCTGGCACTGCAGTTGTCCATAAATCCAGTGTCTGTGCTTAAATTCATATGGATGTTAATAAAAAGTATACAAAATGGAGAATCGCCCTTTGTTTGTTGTTGTCATTGTGTAACATGTATGTTCATATTTCCAAACAATGACCATACTGGTCATAATTATCTGAATGCATGAGTTAGTTAGTAAATAGTGACTGAAAATTGTGTATTTTCTGAAGTAGTTTCCATTTTAATATTGACAATATTGTAACAACAGGTCTTTGTTTAATATGAGCATTTCTGCAGAACCACATTGGATGATTTGTCTACTACGTTTCAGGGAAGCGATTGTGCGCATGCGCGGCTAACGCATCCTGTTTTATACACAAAAAAAAAAAATCCAGGCGAAAATGGCTGCCTCTCTGATCTAAACCTCTGCTTAAAGGATTAAATGAGAATGAAATAGCCAGCAAAAAAAATCAGCCCCGTTTCAAGACCGCACCGATGGAGGTCAGGACGTAGTTTGTGCAGCGCCTGCTTAAAGAAGATGTGGCTATGAGAGAAGGAAAATGTATGCGACTCGAATTTAACCCTTACCAGTTCAACATCCACCAAAAAATAAGGTAGGCTGCGTACAATTTTTAATTTACGTTCTCAATATAGGGTAGCACATTGGGGGAAACATTCACATTCAGTTTTGTGCATGCCACCTTTTTGGTTTTCCGAACTACAACTGTAGTTTACGTCGCTTTGTCTTGACCTCACTTGTGTTTTGTGTTGCAACGGTAAAAGGCCTGTGTGCTCCACCAAAAGTAAGCTGCTAAAAATGCTTTGTCTTGTGACAGCATACACGAGTGGATGTGTAGCCTTTCTAACCTTATGTTCCCGTTTCTCTCCAACAGAAAAATGATGCACCAAGTGACCAACAGCAACAGTGACTATTGTATGACTGGGCTGACAGAGGAGTGTCACCCAGCCAGCCACTTTGATCTATGTAGCACACAATCCAACAAATTCTACCCATCTCCCCTAACTCCTGGTTTGCAGCTGTCCCTGGCAGGCCTCGCCCCTTTGCCACAGGGCATGCACAAACCTACGGCATTTCAATTGCAAGAAGCCCAGAATGACTTCCAAGCTCAGGCGGTGAGAATCAGAGGCGGTGAGGCTTCAGCACCCGATGGCTCTAAGAAGAAGAAGGGCATGGGGAAGTCAGGGCGCAGAGGAAGGCCATCGGGGACCACTAAGTCAGCCGGTTACCGTACCAGTACTGGACGTCCCCTTGGGACAACCAGAGCGGCTGGCTTCAAAACCAGCCCAGGGAGGCCCCTTGGTACCACCAAAGCAGCAGGGTACAAGGTCAGTCCAGGTAGGCCCCCTGGCAGCATCAAAAGTCTAGCCCGGCTCAAGAAGCTGGAGTTTGGCTGTGACGGCAGCGCCAAGAAACTTGACTTAAGCATCTGCAGTCTTCCAAAGAAACTGGACTTCACTGGCTGTGACGTTCCACCTTTTCCATACGCCATGATGGAGAAGAGACCCCTCTGTGAGCCTGGCGGCAAAGTGGATGAAACCAGCGAATAGTCTGAAGAAAAACATTTGGGAAAACAAGCAAGAGGATGCTTTGTTTAAAACAAAACATTTGGGCCATCCAGCCTCATAATAAATGATTAGAAGAAGTATGTTATTCAAGTTTGGCTGAGATGCATGCATATGAATTAATCAATCAGTATAGGCAACAAAAAAAACATTGTATTTATCAGTTTGTGGTTCAAAACCTCACTAGAGTGGATCTTTTTTTCCTCTGACTTTGTAACATGTTCTCCCTCTCTCTGCTTTAAATATTTCTATGGCCGGATTCTTGTGATGTTTTTTTTACATTTATAAAAAAATTGAATTTTTAGTACAAACAGCAAATCAAATTTGTTTTGTTTTCCTTCTTCTTCTTCAGCATAAATTTGTGGACGTGTAGTTGTCCTTTTGAGTGTTGTCCAGTTCACTATGTGTTTTCGTTAGTGTCATTATCCTGCATCATGCCTACATGGGAACACCGCAATACATTTTGAATTACCGGTTAAACACACGGCATAAAGATCCTTTTTGAAAGCAGAATTTGTTATTTCTGCACTCTGTGAATATAGTTTTGAATATGTATTGTATAACAGCCTGTTTTTGTCCTGAAACTCACTTGATAAGCACTTCCAGAATCACATGTATATTGTTATGCTGTTCATTAGAGAAAAAACGTCATAAAACAGTTATAAAAAAAACATTTAATAATTATGCTTATGTGCTGTATGTGAAACCAAAATAAAATAATTTGTCTTTTCCACTAAACTATTTCCTGTCAAAATTGAAGCATGTGAGTCCCCCTGTGGACACTAGGGGGGCCGTGTCCCCAGCCAATATAATCACCTTGTAATAATGCCTTTATTCACCCCCTGTTAAAATACATTACGGCGTTCTGACCTTCACGTTTCTAATGTTTGTTCTCACACTATGTGGAAATCGCATTCTTTAGAAATACAAATTAAGGTCCATGTTTTATTATTGTAATGTAAACGCCAGCCAGCTGATCTAATAGGGTGGCTGAACAAGTTACCTCTCTTATGTGTCCAGGGTTTCTACCACAAAAAAGGTTAAGGAAATGAACCACCCATAGAACCGAGCCATCAACCCTGATAGTATATTTAAATACTGCGCAGAGAGGTAAGTTCCTCTGCTGTCAAGTAGCCTATACGGTAACTGGATGGTCTTTGTTTGATCCAAGCACTGGCCCACTGCAGCGAGCCTATTGTGCTCTGAAGTTTGCGCGTTTGTGGACTGATTTACAATACGCGCACCAAATCCTAACAGTAGCCTACTACATGAGGAAGACGTCCGCTGGGGTTTGTAATCCGAGCAAACCCCTTATATATTTTTTTTTGTAATGCACGCTTACAGCCACACTGACTCCTGTATCTCCTTTTCCTGAGCGCCTGGCGGCCTGTTTCCTCATGTCAGAGGAGATTTCGAGGCAACATGGCGCACGGAGTTTGGTTTGACCGGAGAGGGCCGTGTGGCTGCTTGCGCATGGCAATCGTTTTGTCGCGTAGCTCGATCAGACGCTCGGCCCGGGCCTGCACCAATGGAGTCAGTGCCAGTTTAACCCAGAAACAATGGGGCACATTTCTAGAAAACCGACACATTCATTCGACTGTGATTATAGTGTTATTTTGTAGCTGTTTGTTTCTATACCCGTCACTGTGAGAAACTTCACCTGGATGTGCATGCGCGTTCATGTGCGTATAGGCCTATATGTGTGCGTGCGTGCGTGCTTGATGAGAGTGCGCGCGCGCGTGTGAGTGAGAGGGTGAGTGTCACGGCCCTCTGCAGACGGGGGGTTGGGTAGCAGTGCCGATTGGTTGCAGCTCACCAACACAGTCAGTCTGGGCTTGTTTTAACATAACCGGGGGCACTTCGACAGCAGGCAAAAACCATGTAGTAAATAAGCTGAGCTGTGGCTGTTAAGGGGGACCGGTAATGGCACATTGTATTTCGCCGCTGTGTGATGTTGCAAGCGTAGCCTGATGGATGTTTACTTGTTATTTTATATTTTAAAGTGACAGTTTTTTTTAGGAGAGGGGGCCGCCGCTGATGAGGCGATGAAGTGCAGAGAATGAGAGCTGTGCCTGGGCCTACTACTAGAGCTGCTGCAGCCGGGATTGTGCAGATCCGCTTTCATAAACCGAGGAAAACACTCGCTTTGTGCCACATAATCACACATCCGCCGGTGGTTTCACGGTGACCGACCTCCAAATGGTGAGTTTTTCGCCTTTTCTCCACGTGTTGATAGTGTTGTGAACTTAGAGGAGATCAGCCCTCTTTTTTTGTGTGTAGTGTGGTGAGTGAATAGCTTCCTATGTCGGTGTGTGGCTGTAGCTCGCCTGTTTGTGTGAGCCACTCACAGTGTTTCTGTGATGGCTCAGTGTCACCACCTCTACTACAGCCTCAGCGCTCCACCATTGACTGTACGAGTCAGCACCAGATCCGATCGTTATGACCCTCAGCCATCAGACAAAGCGGTAGCTACTGTTTTTTCCGACAGTTTGTGAATGAAATGTGTACAGGGAGCGGACCAGCGGCTGTGATCTGTGTTTTTGTCTTGTGCCGTCCGACCGGCCTCTAGTGTGGAGGCCATGCAATGTCGGCTTATTCTATGTGTGTGTGTGTGTGTGTGAGCGCACAGGCCATAGAGGCTGGTATGGCTCGGATTCGATATGATTGCCGCTCTATTTCCGCAATGTTTGTAAGCACGCTGTGTGTATTATACTGTATACAAACCTTGATAGTGGACGCAGATTGTGGTTGAGTGAAAAAACTCGAAGCGCACATTTCTCTTGTCTGACCTGCCTTTCTCTTTTTTTCTTTTTTCCTCTCCTTTTGACAGGATATAGCCGTGACAACATGAATCAGTCATACAGACCGGCTGCTAGGGTAAGCTCAGTGTTTGGCTCGGGCCAGTCAGAGCTGAGGCCGCGCAATGGTCTTGTGAGCACTTCCTATGGAAACCAATGTGGCACGGTGAGGCGTGGGACAGACCAACAACAAGCCTCTGCTGCTAATGTGCACCAACTGCCATCCTCCTCCAGCCTCAAGCAGCAGCCAGCTGTGCTAGGGCACAACCAGCCTGAGCGATCCCACCACTGCTACAGCCCACTGAAGAGGCTCCAGGACCTGAACACTGTGGTAAACAACAGGTCTGACCTAGAGCGGGACCTCCACCCTAGAAGGAACCACTTGCACTGTGCGAGCCCCATCTCTGATGATGATGATGAGTTTGAGGCCCCTTCGGTCCAGTTGCCTCCCTCTCCGGGCAACGATGGCATGTACACTCTGCAGGACGTGAGCAGGAATGGCTTCTCCTCTCACAGTCCGGACAGTATGGAGCGCTGCTCTCCCATCCCCGACGGCTACCTGCATTTTGAGTCCACGCTGTTTGACAGCAGTGACATTAAGGAGGATGATGAGGAGCATAGTAGTGATGAGGATATGGCGTCTTTTCACCAGGAGCGCGCTGTCACTGGCAGCAAAGCCACGTGTGCTCCAGGGGCGGATAAGAGGACATACAAACCCACTGTGTTTAATCTGATGTCTAAAACTATCTCTGAACTCAACCCCACACTAAGCCCCAGCGCACTGCCAGAAATCACTATGAGAGATGGGTGGAGCTTAGACGAGGAATCGGACAGTGATGGTGGTGAACTGACCTCTCCTGTTGACCCAGGACTACTTTCACCAGCTAGCACCAACTCTAATGTGAGTCTGACCCAATTGGGATACCTACTATTTTATAACCTCTTTACGAACATGGCTGCAGGATGCCGTGTGTAAAGTCAGTCACTATCCACATGTGATAGAGTGATCCTTATGTGTAATTGTATTGTTCATGGACCACATACTTACTGCCAGTCATAGACCTGTAATGATGCCATCGATAGATATTAAAGTGTTTTCATTGTTCTGGTTAGTCCAACAGCCCAAAGAAAAAGCCTCTTCCTTCAGTGAGATACGTGGAAGGGGACTTGGTGTGGGCTAAATTCAACAGGCGGCCCTGGTGGCCCTGCCACATCACCATTGACCCAGACCAGGGGAACCACACTAAGATGAAAGGTGAGGTTTCTGTTGTAAAGTGTAGTGAAAGTGGGAGGGTTTCATTTTCAATATGGATTTTATAAATAATATTGTTTTCCCTGACAGATGGTTGACACCTACCAAAGGAGTAATACTGTATGGTGCAAGGTAATTCATGAGGTGACCCGTTACTCTTCTTTTCAGTTCCCAGTCCCCGTCCTTGTCGGATGTACTTCTTGGAGACGTTTGGGGAGATTCTAGAAAGTGCATGGGTCCCAGGGACTGCCGTTCTTCCTTTTGAAGGAGGTCACCAGTTTGAAGGCCTACCTGTGCTTAGACGAAGAGGGAAGCAGAAGGAAAAAGACTACAAGTATACGGTAAATTCATGAAATGACTTGGGCAACAATATCAATTGATCTCATTGTGACAACTCTTTTTGAATAATATGTGTGTTCTTGGCAGATACCCAAAAGCTTACTTACTGCGTGGAAAGTAAGCGTTGCAGAAGCGGAGTATCTGCTTCCACATCGACAAAGGAATACTGAAAATGAGCCTTCGATATCCGTCAATGGAGAGGAGCGTGTGCCCAGCCCACTTCCTGTTGAAAAGCCGGAGGAGGCCCCTTCTGTACCTGTGGACTCTAGTCGACCCCCGTCACCCAACGTGAGCCCGAACGGGAATGAGCCCAGTCTCATCAAAAACACTGCTGTGGTTCAGACCAATAAGAGCAAAGCTTGTAAGAGGAAGAAGAAGTGCTTGTCGGACATCTTTGGCCACATAGTTGGCGGATCAAAGGAGTTGTCTTCCATCACACACGTGGCGGATCAGTTCCATACTACAGCTCATGCACTGAAAGACGAGCCAAAGGACTCACCTTATGCAGACCTGGATTCAGTTCCAATGCTGCATCGTCCTAAACGCACATCAGTGTCTCCAGTACCACAAGTAGACACAGTGGTCAAAAAGGAACGGAGTTCAAGAAAAGCTAAAACAAAGTTTCCTGAAAAAATCAACCATTCTATGGATTCCTGTGATCCCCCTGGCATTATAACAAATAACTTGACATGTAAAGATACAGCCTCTGAACAGAGTTTGGCCAGCTGTAATGAATTGTCGAACTGTTCCAATGAAAAGCACTCTATGAATCTTCCTGCCAGCAGTCGTCTGATGACGCGGGCAATGAAAGCAGAGGAAGAGACGGATCTCAAAGATGCACTGGCCGCAAGCCAAATCCCAACAGATGCTCAGGCTGATGATTGTTCTGATAAAACACCTTCAAGTACGCCCCTAAAAACTGAAATGTCTCCTAAGTGGGAATCGCCCTGTAAAGCAGCATCTTCCTCTTTAAATCACAGTTCTCCTAAAAGGCGCCCCAGGAAGCCCGATAGGAAACAACTGCGTAACGGTTCATTGATAAAGAATAAGTCTGTAGACTCAATTGTATCCAAATTGAAACCTGTTACGATCAAGACAGAAAGCGTGATCCTAGATCCTCCATCGTCTACTTCTCCGTCCTCATCTCTGTCTCCCATGGATGCTTTTAAAGATAGCAAGGAGCTAACCTTTAAATCTCTGGTGAAGGAGGACAGCAGTGACTCTGAGCTAACTGCGTTTCAGCCAGATTCCAATTATAAATTCAGTACTTTCCTGATGCTCCTCAAAGACATCCATGATACCAGAGCAAAAGATGGTAAACCCCTGACTGTCCCGCCATCACCGGTCCTGATCAAGGAGGAACCGCTGGTCATCCCTACCTCTGCAGACCCCTTGAAGAGCTCTTCTGGTGTTGGACATACT
The DNA here is from genome assembly GCA_949357725.1 of Hyperoplus immaculatus. Classification (NCBI taxonomy): domain Eukaryota; kingdom Metazoa; phylum Chordata; class Actinopteri; order Uranoscopiformes; family Ammodytidae; genus Hyperoplus; species Hyperoplus immaculatus. Next base: position 9,334,651 of record OX442356.1, read on the forward strand.
AAAGAGATCAAAAAAGAGAATGGGTTGTCAGGGAAAGCCATGGCAGCCCCAAACAGAGCGGCCAAAGCAAAGAGTAGGACTAAACCCATCATGAAAGCAGACACGTACTACTGTGAAGACTTTCCTGTTCGATCCCAGATAGGGAATCCGGACAAACAGCGCAGAAAACAAAGACAACCTGCCAAACTGAAACTAAGCATACCAGGCCTATCCTCGGACCTGGCTGACCTGGCTTTCGGCAGGGAGTTTGTTAGCGGCCACGCCGACCTAGCTGACCCCAGGTCTGCTAATCCCTCGGCCAGCTACCTCGATAAGAACTCTGGATCTACGGTGGCTCCAAAGAAGCGCTGGCAGGTGGTTGAGGAGGCTGCCGATAAAGTGAATAGCGAGGCGTCTACTGAGTCTTACACCATGAAAGCCTCACCGGATCTTGATCTGGGATTCGAGAGGCAGGCAGAGGATGACTCACCCACCGGTAAGACACAAACTGCAGCTGTTAACTTTGTCCACTTAGATGCTAAAAGGAGTAAAAAAAAATGTGCTGTGTCACTTTTTGGCTCATATTATATCTCAATTTGGGGAAAAAATGTAAAAAGTGTTTGCAAAATGAATGAATCTGTATATTTTTTGTGTGTTTACACAGGAAATTCAGACAACAAACGTCTCCGGAAACCAACTAAAAGGCTCCTGGAATCAAGGGAGGAGTATGAACAAATATTTGTCCCAAAAAAGAAATCAAGGAAACACCCCTCAGAATCTTCCAAAACGGTAGGATGATTTCCCTTTCATTTCATTTCCTGTCAGAACAATTCAAGTGCACAACAATGAAGGATGTACAGTATACCATATACTGTAAAGTATACTTCATTCACTTAATTCTTAGAATATTGTGTGTTTAAGAAACACATTCAATTCCTTGGGTTGTATGCTCTTAGGGTATTTTACATTGTATAATGTGTTTCCAGGGAGGCTTTGAGAATATTATAGTATTTACCTACTGTGTAGAAAAGGTATGCTTTACGTATAAAGGTGTGCTTTATGTTTAGTTCATTCTATTAAGCAAGATAACATTAAGCTTATCTCTTAAAACTAAATTATAATCGTGCAAATAACAAAACAAAAGACCTCTGAAATATAGATTTGTTTTCAAGGTAGTAAGCGGAATAATTGAGGACCATAATAATCATACTGTTTCTAATTACAGGCATGTTATTCCATCATTTATGGTCTTCAAGATATCATGTAGAAATAAAAAGCTAAAAAAAAACTAAAACACCATTGCATCATGTTACTCAGTAGCTGATGTCTCCCAACGTAGGTAAACACACCCTGTGTATTCAGTTCAAATCTGCATGTTTCATTCACTCCAATGCTGCCTGGTTTGCATGTGTGTGTGTGTGTGTGTGTGTGTACACAACAGACATCGGGGACAACGGAGCTCCACGATCTCAGCGATACAGCGGCAATATTTACCTCAGCCTCCACCTCGTCCTTATCATCTGTGGAGCCCGGCGAGGCTCCGGCAGAGCTGGACCGGAGCCCCTCTCACTGTGAGCTTTCTCCTGTAGCACCCTCGCCATCTCCAGCCGCGACACAACCCTCCCTTCACACAGAGACGTCTGAGGAAACCCATCTACCTCCTGAATCTGGTATATGGCTTTTTTTTCTTCTAATTTTACTATTGTCCCTGATGTGTTGTTGTTGTTGTTGTTGTTGTTGTTGTTGTTGTTTTCCACCATCCCATCCATGGCGTACACTAAAACTCTGGTTCATGCCATTGTCTTGAGATTAGACCGCTGCAATACCCCTTTGTGTGGATTAACAATTGGCAAACTACAATTGATTCCAAACGCAAAATACAGCTTTGTGGATACAAATCCTTGAAGCTAGCTCAGTCCATTCTTTTAAAAGCAAACTTAACACACCTCTTTGCATCTGCCTTTCACATCACTTAGTTTCTGCCCTGAATACCTCCCCATGATTCCCAAATATATAATAAGTCACTGTAAGAATAGTTTTTTATGAGTAGTTTTACACACTTGCATAGTATCATATGGAACTATTTGTCACATTTATTATAGGTAAAAGCTTTATATAAAGTAATTTCTCTTGTTTGCATATGGTTTGTTTTGCTATGTTGTCGTTAAGCACTTTTTGAGGCAATTTTTTTGTGAATTTGTTATATAATGCATTTTTGATTTGATTTTTAAATTTGAATACAGGATGCATCATTGAGCTATATTTTTCCTTAAGACACAGGGTTATTAATCCAAGAGCGAAAGAGGCCGAGGAAGCTGTCGCACAAGGTGCTGGAATGTACCATAGAAGAAGTGTCTGTGGCTCCAACAAAGAAGAAGGTGACTTTGACAGTTTGTGATAAACAAAAACTATTCCAGGTTAGTGTTTTGGACCGTCGTCGCAAAAACATAATTTCACAATCGGTCTCATTTCTAGGAGCCAAAGCGACACAGCGGAACTACTTCAGAGGTGAAAGCTTCAGTCAAGGAAACTCAGGTACTACCAAAGTGCAATCATTGTCCTCATATCCCACCATACGATGTGATGCTTAACCTTCCTTAACGCATGTAAAACCTCACATTGGATAGGTCGTATCTGTGAAGAAAGAGAAGCCTGTACCCAGCACCTCGTCTGCCCCTGCTGCTGCTGCTGCCCCAGAAAGCAAAGGTCTCCTTGGGCTCCTCACTCCAAACAACAGACCTCCATCTAGCCCCAGAGGACCCAAGACGCCCAGGCAGGAAGCAGAGACAGAGGCCTGCTGCACTGAAGAACAAGAAGATGCACACACTGGAACACTAACTCCCAAATATGAGGTACCGCTCGGCTACTTAATCATTTGTCATAGCCCGTAGTCTTGCGTCTGTGAGTGTAACGGTGTCTCTTTATTCATCTGTGTAGGTGCTGCCTGTTGGTTTGAATGACAGCCCCTCTACCCACATGGATGTAAGAGGGAAAATAGGACCCGCAATGTTAAAGGAGAATGTTTGTCAGGTAAAATAATCTATTAAAGAATATGTATAAGTCTGCTTTATATGGCTTAGTAGCAACAAAGCCTTATTTGTAATGGGTTAGATTATTAGCATGTTTCTTATTGTTTATTGTGTGTGTGTGTGTGTGTGTGTGTGTGTAGGTATGTGAGAGAACTGGAGACCTTCTGGTGTGTGACGGCCACTGTTACGGAGCCTTCCACCCGCAGTGCATTGGCCTGTCTGCTGCTCCCAAGGGAAAATTCCTGTGTGGTGAATGCAAAAGTGGTGGGTACACCTCATGTCTGAACACAGAAAGAATCTGTCCCTGATTATGAAACGTTTGTCCTTGCAGCCTAGAGTTAACAAATACGTTTCTTTTTCCCCTGTGTTGCTTTCAGGTGTCCACGCGTGCTTTGTGTGCAAGAAGTCAGGCGACGGGGTAAAGCGCTGCATGATACCACTGTGCGGGAAGTTCTACCACGCCGACTGTATACTGGCGTACTCTGCCACCCAGCCCCATAACAAAAGCTTCCGCTGCTCTCTGCACGTGTGTCTGTCCTGCCACATCAGCAACCCCCTCAACATCTGCTGCACTAAAGGTAAGGGCATAGTAATATTGGAAATGGGGCTTTATGTTCCTAAACCATTAAATATATTACATTTCATGCCATGATTATCTTATTCGGTTGACCAAAATAATTGTGATTCAGTACTCAAAAACATGAAACGGAACAGAAAAAAATAAGGGATTTAAGAATGACCTGAAAGATGCAGCGCCCCCTTGAGGCAATTAAAAATTACTCTTTATTGTCCCATCCTTTGCCCTGACAAATGTATTTTTACCTGCTTCGCAAGAATGTGTTCTAAGAGGCCGATAAGACATTCTTGAGCACAATCCTGTAGAGATGACTGTGCTGCTAAATACATACATTGTAGCTTTTGGTGATCATGTGCCTATAGCTCCATGGAATAGCTCCATTCATCTGTTCTTAGCTCTCATTCCCAAAGCCAAGCAAGAGCTTGTTGCTTGTAGTTTAATTTCTTCTTCTTGAGTAATTCACAATCCCACGCCACCTGTTAGTTTGGATAAGCATTGTGCGTCTCCTCTGAACTTGTTATTAATAGGCTTTTGGTTTCATGACCAGAGTGATACAACTGAGTGAGTCACTGTCTGGAGCAGTGCATGGGCGGCCTGGACAAATAGAGAGCTTTGCCTAATATAGTGGCTGTAAGTGATGACTGTGCTTTGTGCATACAACATCTTCTAAACAGCACCTTATGCTGAGTTATAAACAGCGTGTGTGTGTGGATCTAGGACTTGGGCCATTATCCCCTAGCTGTATATTTCTGGTAATTTTGTGACCACGGAGTGCACCTGGCATTTGTTGAACTTGTGCATTTTAAATTATGCCTTTCATGTGGTTTGTGGTGCCATTTTTTTTGTCAATAATGGTGAAAGTGGTCTCAACAGGTAGAGTGAAAGTGTATTTCAGCACTGTGCGTCGTAGGATTAGAACTTCAATTAAATTTCCAGATATGCCAGTATTTAATGATTTGGCTTCTGTGCCATGTTCCTTAGGTCGTTTGGCTCGGTGTGTTCGCTGCCCCGTGGCTTATCACGCCAATGATAACTGTATGGCAGCGGGCAGCCTGGTGCTGGCCAACAACAGTTTCCTCTGTCCAAACCACTTCACTGCTCGCAAGGGCTGCAAGAACCACGAACACATCAACGTAAGCTGGTGCTTCGTCTGCTCTGAAGGTAAGTCTGGCCATTTCAACCGGTCTTCATTAAAACAAGTTCGTCTCTACGATCATGTTTAGATTTCATTACATGTTCGGATCTGAAACGGTGTGCATTTTGACTTCTTTTTGTCATTGGTCATGCTCATTGTTTGGTTTTATATTGTGTTAAATCAAAATAACATTTGAGAAAATAAGCTATTCTAAGACATCAAATCACTTTTGCTGTGATGTGACACTTTTTTAGTTTGAACATTTGATGGACCAATCAATTCAAAACTTATTAGCAGTAAATTGACGGAATCCTAATCAAAAGGAATCCTAATCAGTGTGTGATGTGTGTTTCTGTATAGGGGGCAGTCTGCTGTGCTGTGAAGCCTGTCCCGCTGCTTTTCATCAAGAATGTCTGAACATAGAGATGCCTCAGGGCAGCTGGTTCTGCAACGACTGCAAAGCCGGGAAGAAGCCTCGTATTAAAGACATGCTGTGGGTCAAATGGGGACGTTACAGGTAAGGACAACACATTGCCTTTCTCCATACACACAGTGTCTCTTAGCAACGGTCGCTGTAGCCATATTTTAGTTTCTGATGCCTGATGTGACTCTTTAGGTGGTGGCCTGCTGAAGTGTGCCTGACCAGAGATGTCCCAAACAACATCTTGAGAATGAAACATGAGGTGGGGGAGTTTCCCGTGCAGTTCTTTGGCTCCAAAGATTTTGTGTGGACGTACCAGGCCCGAGTCTTCCCCTACATGGAGGGTGACACACAAAACATAGAGAAAATGGGAAAGGGTGCGGATGCAGTTTACAAAAAAGGTATGTACCCGAGTCAATTCATTTTTTTGTATTGAATTAAGGCGAGACATGGCAGGCAAAAACTTAGTTTTTTGGTCATTGTTGAAATATTTGGCTAATTTTCTTCCATAACATGTATTTCATACTTTCACACTAGTAGAACGGTTATTAGAAGCAATTTAATCATTTGTACTTAAAAACATTCCGAAAATGCCTTGTTAAGATCTGTCCACAGTATGTTTGTAATTTACAAAAAAGAAAAAGAGATGTATCCAAAATCTGTTCTGTGAACATTTTGGACAGTAAAATGTTGTTCAGATAAAAATAAGGAATTGAACTCTGGCTTTAGCCAACATCTATATTTTTGGTTGTGGATTTAATTGTGTTAATGTTTCAATTCGTTTATCTCTTCAGCACTTGGTGAGGCAGCAGAGCGGTTCAAGGAGCTGCAGGCGGAAAAGGAGATGAAGCAGCTTCAGGAGGACAGAAAGAACGACAAGAAACCTCCTCCGTACAGGCACATTAAGGTACCCAGTGTGTCACCAATTACCCAGTGTTATAGCCTGGCTGCAGCTCACTGAGATACACACTATAAAAAATGTCTGTGTCTGTCTCTCAGGTAAACCGGCCAATCGGGAAGGTGCAGATCATTACGGCCGACCTGTCAGAGATCCCCCGCTGTAACTGCAAGGCGTCGGACGAGAACCCGTGTGGCATCGACTCCGAGTGCATTAATCGCATGCTGATGTACGAGTGCCACCCGCAGGTGTGTGCAGCGGGGGAGCGCTGTCAGAACCAGGCCTTCACCAAGCGGGAGTACACACAGGTGGAGATCTACAGGACGCTGGCCTGTGGCTGGGGCCTACGCGGAGTGGACGACATCAAGAAGGTACTTGAGAAGAAATCCAATGATGTTTGGCAAATGTTCGCAGGATTATAATTTGTTTTCTTTTTTTTGGTGTGGGTATATATACATGTAAATATGTTTCAGTTTGTTAATAATGTGTTAAAATATGATAGAAATATGCAGCCAATCTGCTGATTGTTATATACTGAGTAGTGGAGAAGTGATAGGATCTTATTTGGACATTTTAAATGAATATATCTATATAGATAACATTTTTGGTTGATTTGTTTTTGTTCTTTCATTGTATTTTTAGATGTACTAAATTATAAAGGTTTCATTTTATTGATTGATTCATTAAACTCTCCCGTTGCTTGTCAGGGAGCCTTTGTGAGCGAGTACGTTGGCGAGGTGATCGATGAAGAGGAGTGCCGAGCCAGGATCAGACACGCCCAGGAGAATGACATCTGTAACTTCTACATGCTCACACTGGACAAGGTGAGCCTGAGCCGGATGGACACAAACACAACACTGTATATGTGTATGATACAGAGTAGAAACACATGATTCCATTTGATGTGGATCACATGCTTGGTGCAAACCGGTCTTGTATTCTGTTGTTCCAGGACCGGATCATTGATGCCGGGCCCAAGGGGAACCAGGCTCGCTTCATGAACCACAGCTGCCAGCCCAACTGTGAGACTCAGAAGTGGACCGTGAACGGGGACACCAGAGTGGGGCTCTTTTCCCTGCAAGACATCCCACAAGGTTTGCGTCACCATCTGCCTCACATTTCGTTTTGCGTTAATTATGATTTACACAGCAGCATTGATCTAATACAGCACATGCTTTAGGTGTGGAGCTGAAGTTCAACTACAACCTGGAGTGTCTTGGCAATGGGAAAACTGCTTGTAAATGTGGCGCGCCCAACTGCAGCGGTTTCCTGGGTGTCCGGCCAAAGGTAAAAGCTTACATTTGAGCATAGGCGTAGATTTTGGGGGGTACATTTAGATATCTAGGAGAAGCCAGTTTGGCCCCCTTAAAAATAATATGAAAGATATTATTCCTCTCCCCAAAAGATGTCTATCTTTGCCTAAACCTACAACCTTTGAAAAAGAGCTGCCTGGTAACCTTTTCTTTCCCTCGTTCAGAACCAGCCGTCAGCTGAGAAGCTAAAGGAAGGAAAGAGGAGGCTCCCCATGAAGAAGAAGACCAAGCAGGAAGTGACCAAGGAGAGGGAGGATGAGTGTTTCAGCTGTGGGGACGGGGGACAGATAGTGTCCTGCAAGAAGCCAGGCTGTCCCAAGGTCTATCACGCTGACTGTCTCAACCTGGCCAAGAGGCCTGCAGGCAAGTAGAGCTGGAAGAATGAAAATACACTACACCAGCAACAGTTCTCCAATGAAGGAAACACCTTTCTGCTTGTCCAGAAAACTAGTGTTACCAGCACCCTATATAAAATGACTTGTATAGATCAAATTTATATAATAAACCCCATGTTTAATACGGTACTTGAAAATTGAATGTTTAAAGTTGTCATACTTAGGTAATTGTAGTATGTATTGAGAAAGTCGTATTTTGAAGGTCGTCATTGGGCTGAATTTGGACTAAACTGCAAATTTTTTTTCCCAATGTTTGGTACTAATTCATCACAGATAGAACAAATATTTGATTTGCCTTTCCTGGAGAAAACCAGTTAAGTGTCTGCTTTTGGGACTTTTATGGCCTCACTATTCTAATTTCTTAAGTAGACCAGACTTCTTAAGAGTACCAGAGCGGAGCTATTGTTTTGCAAAACTAAGCAATTTATTTTAATATCAACCTTTTTTTTTTGTCAAAAGATAAACTCTTGCATCATACATTTTCTTCCTAAAGGCTGTGATTTTGTCTCCAGGGCGATGGGAGTGTCCGTGGCACCAGTGTGACGTGTGCGGTAAAGAGGCTGCGTCGTTCTGTGAGATGTGCCCCAGCTCCTACTGTAAGGAGCACCGGGAGGGAATGCTCTTCATCTCCAAGCTGGACGGCAAGCTGTCCTGCAGCGAGCACGACCCGTGTGGGGCCGACCCTCTGGAACCGGGGGAGATCCGCGAATACACACCCATCGTGAAGCCTGGGTCCACTGCCGCTCCCTCCACTCTCTCACTGGACCAGGCCTCCAGAAGGACCAGCAGCCCTTCTTCTTCTCCAAACACCTCCACCCCCGGCAAGGCTGTGAAGGCCGCCGTGCCTGGACCTCCTCCTCGACTTTACATCAACACAAAGACCGCTACGTCCAGCTTCGTCCCCTCCAACAGGTCTTACCTCAAAGACGGGAGCGTGGGGAAATCCTCCAAGGACGAGAGGGAGGAGGGGGAGGTGGAGGACGGAGAGGTGTGCGGTTTAGAGGTGGAAGACGAGGGAGACGAAGAGGAGGATGATGAAGATGATGAAGAAGCAGAGGATGAGGATGAGGAGGACATGGAAGAAATGGAGATAGTGGAAGAGGAGGAGGAGGAGGAAGAGCTGCTATACGGAGATGATCAGCTTGAGGAAAACAACATCGACCAGGAGGAAGAGGAGGAAGCAGGGGAACACCAGGACACCCACCAAGAAGAGGAGGATGAAGGCGGGGACGCGTATGACACTTGGGGTGATTCTTACGTGGACGAGGATTCAGATGACGGAGAGGTGGAGGAGGGGGAGGACTCTGAGGAGTGGGGGAGAGTGGAGGAGGAGGAGGAGGAGGAGGAGGAGGACAAGGACAAGTGACTCAGCCGTCCTAACCTGACGAGACCAGCCTGATCTCTGGCAAGCTTTACATTTGTTTCTCTCCCGAAGATCCGTCTGGCATTTCTCCAATCTCTGTGGAGGAGAAGCCCGGTCAAAAATGATGATTAATCAGAACGCTGCACTGTGTCCTGCTACTGTAATGTCACGATAGTCAGCCTATGTAGCTGTCGTGGCCAGTGCCATTCAACAGCTCTGCCCAATACACTGTCTACACTGACCGCTCTTCCCAATTATGCCAGGCTGATTTGCGGGAGAGGAATGAAAGTGAAGCTTGCGTAAGATCAGGCAGGTCTTGCCAGGCTAACTCAGTTCATCCTCCATAACTTGTCACCAGAGAGTCTCAATAAACACTCAAAGGACATTAAACGTTAGTAAAAGACTTAAAAGAGAGAGTTTGATATTTTGGTACCTGCTTGAACGCGACACTGCCTTCGCTTTGGTACTGCGTTGCCTTCTCGTCCCCGGACCGCTGGACTGACAGCGGGGATGTGTACTGGTGCTGAGGCTCGAGGACTGACTCGGTCCGTCTCTTTATACTTCTGTCGATATCTTTATTTGTGTCTGGTGCTGTTTTGTTCTTTTGTTCATTCTCATCATTGTTTACATTTTTTTTGCCTTTTTTTTTCTAGAATGTTTGGAATATAAAAAAAGGGTGAGAAAGTTGCACCTGACCAAACTGTCATCAAAAAGGCATCCTCTGTTGTTGTTACTGTCTTAACTTTGTCTTTCTAATTACAAAAGTGATCAAAATAGTGTTCTCACTGGTCCATGTTACAGTTAAGCACAACAGTTACATGTCTGGTGCATCTGAGGAATGGAAAAAATAAACCCACTGGAGTCATCAAGATTTTTTTTTTCTCACTACAAAAAACAGCTTGTTCTTCCAATGAATAACTGTTAATTCATCTTTTTTTTTCCCTCACCAAGTAGGTCAAAAGTCAGGATATACAGATATAACCAACGTTTGTTTCACACCCATCACTGCTGTCCCATTCACCCAGTTAGAAAATAAAATCAAAGTACTTATTCACTTGGTATTCGGTATTTCGTTCCCTTACGGTCAGATCAAATCTGTTTTAAAAAGAGGGGATGCGAAATACAAGGCTATATTCTGTAATTGTCAAATGTTTGATAAAGCAACAGTTTGAGCAGTCAGTGAAAAACTGCAAGTTTTTTTGTTGCTTGTTGTGTTTCCTGTGTTCTTCAGGAATATTTTATCTAGGCCTACTTGAGGTTTCCACTTTAAAAGTGTCATCATAATGTTTCCCCTTTAAGCATGACTAACCAAGCAGTGTGACTTGAAGTTAGGTGGCATTTCTCTGTCAATCACACTAGTTGTCATAGTTTAATATTGTAAGCCTTAGAAATCAGATGATAGTAAGGCCATTTTGCTGTACTTTCCATATTAACCCTAATGTTTTCTATGCTACATACACTCATACCTGAGATTTGCTGAGTTGAATTTAATTTGGGTCAAATTCTCCTTTTGAACAAACCAATAGAAACAAAGGAAGCCTACAGCTTTTGTAGTCCCTGGAAGCCAGGAATAGTTCTCTGCTTTGCACTGTTAATATTCCAGTAGGGCAACCTGTGCTTGTGTTTACAGGTGTGAATAGAGCATCCTCCACACTTGATGTTTTGTGGAAAAGTACAATAACTAATAATCTGTCCTTGACCACACAAATAAAAAAAATACTAATTAGATTAAAAAAAAACTGTCCTTACAGGTAATTGATAGAAATATTAACCACAATGCCCAGAATACAAAAGCTTGGACTAAATGTACTTAAGGACCAGGCGAGCTTGCAAAGAGTATTGCAATCGCAATTAAATTAAAATTTAATAATAAAAGTTCCCTTTGAAAATGTTGAGGCCAAATTGCTAAGGCATAAGGTGAGGGACTCAGATATCAAAGGAAGACGACTAATAGTAGCCTACAGAAGACAAATCAATTAAGATGAAGGCTTTCAAAGGGAAATGCATAATAGAGGGAGATTTGGACATAATAGACCTCTTCGTTTAATGGCTAAGAGTATCTGTCTGTCTGTCTGTCCATCTATCCATCCATCAATCCATCCCACCCCGGTCCAGCGGGTGGCGCCGCGGTATGCACGTATTCCATGTTGGTTTGAAATCTGCCATTGAAGAAGAAAAAATAAGGACGGACGTGACGTAGCCGTTTTCGATGTAAAATGGCGACGAACGTGTGATAGTCAAAACACAACGAAGGAGCGCAAACTCGGAGCGATATTTAGCGAAAGTAAACGTTTCTACGAAGGAAATACTAACATTTTTGTCGTCTGCCAGGTCCTACCAAGGTAACCAAGTGATGTATTAAATTGTTTATTAAGAGATAAAGTACTTTTTGTCCACGTTCAAGTCACTGCGTTGGTAAACAGCTAGCTAAAGTACATGGACCTATTATGCTAAAGTAATGGCTCCTGTTTTGACTTTTGTATTTGTGAACAAAATGCACTAACTGCAGGGGGAACCTAAAATACAGTAAATAAAGGACATATATGTTTCTTGTTAAACTCCTTCACTGTGTTACTCTGCGACATGAAGAAGCTTAACGAGGTGTTTCTCCCCCCCGGTTGGCAGGTTCAATCATGTCCGAGCTTGTGTCCGAGGCGACACCCGCGAACTCTGAGGGCATCCTGGGCCTGGACGAGCCCAAGAAGATGACCCGGGAGGACTGGAGGAAGAAGAAGGAGCTGGAGGAGCAGAGGAAGCTGGGAAACGCTCCTGCTGAGGTGGACGAGGAGGGAAAGTAAGTTCTGCACAGAGAGAGAGTGTGTAATGGGTAGTATCTGATGGGACGATATGAAAATGTAAAGTCAAGATTATCCTAGACAAATAAATAAACATCTGAATGTTCTTAAAACTCCTGGAATACCACATTGTAGTTTATTATGTACCTGATTTTCTAAAGAAGCATTTCTTATTGCATCACCAATAGGAAACATTTTTTTTTTTTTGTGAAAAAGGTTCTTAGGTAATTGGCTTTTTCAATTCACCCACGTGAAACAATTTCTGATTATGGCAATAATGGGAAATCGTTTCAGTCAACATATTGTAAGAGTGTTTGGCACTATTCTCAATCAAATATTGTATCAGCCAACACCTAATCTGAAGAAATGCTCCAGAGTTGAATTTACAAACAGTTCATATCTGGTTACATGTTATGGCTTTCTGTTATAGATTATTTACTCAGACAGACTTTGAGAGTGGTTCTCCAAAGCAACATAAGACACGCAACCACTTTGTCACTTTTTATGACAAGTAAACTGATCTTCACGTGTAATATTGGTCTTTTTATTTTCCTGTTATCAAGGAAGCCACTGTAACATTGACGTGAACCACCTGTGCTGTTTCCTTTCTTCTTCAGGGACATCAACCCTCACATCCCACAGTATATCTCATCAGTGCCGTGGTACGTCGACCCAACCAAAAGGCCCACACTTAAGCATCAGAGACCCCAGTCTGAAATTCAGCCGGCATACTCCTCCATTGGAGAGTGGTACAAGAGAGGAGTGACAGAGGTGAGGGCAAATCATTGAGTCATTCATTGTGCCCTTTACAAATGAACATTTAAGTTATTAACTTTTTGTTTTTCTCCAAACCAGGGTACAGTCCCCACTAAATTTCGTAAGGGAGCTTGTGAAAACTGCGGTGCCACGACACACAAGAAGAAGGACTGCTTGGAGGTAAGTGGATAACGCAATCTCTGGTCTTCCAGTTGAGATGAACCCTTTCACTCTTCTCTCATCAGCTAAAAGACTGCTATATACTGTATATTTCATGCATAATGTCAATAATGTCAACTTCTGTCTCATCAGCGACCCAGGAAAGTTGGTGCAAGGTTCACAGGCACGTGCATAGCTCCGGATGAACAGAGTCAGATATCTCTTGACTTGGACTACGATGGGAAGCGGGATCGCTGGAACGGCTATAACCCCGAGGAACACCATCGCATCGTGGAAGAGTACGCCAAAGTAGATGTGGTAAGCAGTCTCAAGGCAAACAAAGCTGGCTTTAACTGTGGAGTGTTTAGTTTGTTTGGTTAGTTGAGAATAAAACACCCAGATCTGTGTCCTCTTCCTCACAAACAAACTAGACACCATCTTCAAACTGAACTTTTTAAAATTGGTATGTGGATAAAATTTTGATTTTGGGAAACCAAAATAATCGATAATTCCTGCAAAAACCAAACCTAGAAGATGTTACAGAGGGTATACAATGATAGTTATCTTTTATTTTTGTGCATGTTCTTCTGACCTGGTATCATGACTAGTGGCCGACCGATATGTTTTTTTTTTTTTTTTTTTTCCAATGGCTGATGCCTATATAAAATGCAGATATCATGTTGTTGTTGTTGTTACTTCTTCTGGTTTTGATCCAGCCTTCTGTAATTATGAAAATAAATAAATACAAGGTAAATGTTTGGAGTAGAAATGAAAAAGAGCTTAGATTGCTCCACAGCAGTGACACGCACAAGGCTACTTGCAGTGTCTGCAGACATTATTGGAATATTTTTTTTTTAATTCAGACTTGTGAGGGCAGATATCTGTCGAAGGCCATTATCTCAAAATGCCATAAATAAAAATCACGTATTGGACCAAAAATCAGGTGTGATGGTGATGGCACCATCAGGTTTAATACATTGCATCATAACTGTGTCACCTGCTTCATGTTTACCATACAAAGCTGATTTGTGTTTCTTTCTGCCTCTCAGGCCAAAAGGACTCTGAAGGCCCAGAAGCTTCAGGATGAGTTGGCCTCTGGGAAACTGGAAACTGTAAGTGTTTACTAATGTCTTCTAATATTTTCCACCTTAAGAGATTAAAGGCACACACCTCTTGTCCAACAGACTGGCATTCAGTTGATTGATTCCTTTCTCTGCAGGAGCGGGAACACGACAGCGAGGATGAGGATGAAGATAAATATGCCGATGACATCGACATGCCGGGTCAGAACTTTGACTCCAAGAGACGAATCACTGTCAGGAATCTGCGTATCAGAGAAGACACAGCCAAAGTAAGACACACCGATATAAACACAGGCCTATTGACTGCTATTTCCCTCTTGATGATGCTTTTTGTTTAGTGGACCGGGATTGGTTAGGAACTGTAACTAACTGAACTTCTCGTGCTTGTTTCTCACAGTACTTGAGGAATTTGGATCCAAACTCGGCGTACTACGATCCAAAGACTCGAGCGATGAGAGAGAACCCGTACTCCAACTGCGGCATGAACGAGGACGAGTAAGTTGCTGTAACTTTATTTCCTGTTTCACTCAAACTGTGTTAGTGGCTTCAATTTTTAAAAAAAATATTCAACTCTTTTTTTTTCATTTTTTTTTAACAACAGAGTGGGGTATGCTGGAGACAACTTTGCTCGCTATTCTGGTGATACGGTCACCATGGCTCAAACACAGTGTAAGTCATATACCTTACTTACAGCTTTCCCAAAGGATATTACATTCATTCTATTTTTAATACTGCAGGCAGCAGGTAGTACAGTGGGAGCAGCACAGACTTTACATCAATTATATAAAAGTGCTGTTGCTTTAAACTGCCAGTGCATACATTTAAAACTTGTTATTGGGCAATGAAGCATTTAACATGATATCTTGCTGAATGAAAAGACTGCTCAAACCAGAGTTTAGTATCTTTATATTGTTAGAGAATATTCCTGGAAAAATAAAGGTTAATAAAAAAAATTGTTATATCTTGTACATTTCTTCATCAGTAGCTATCTGAAGTCATCTCACCCAATTTGACTATTTAAGTACCCACCCACATAATTTGCATGTTACTGATATGAAAAATCAAGCCTCTCAATGTTATGGAAATGATCCTTCCAGCCAAAGGATGAATGCTGTTTATTTGACATGACAGATATAGGAACAGACAACAAAGGCAGAATAAAAATTGGATTAATTATTTTTGTTCACACATTGAATAGACTCTCAGAAATCTACTCTCAACTTGCACTGTCCCTTGTAAATAATTGTCGGTGCTTCCTCTTATGGCAGTGTTTGCCTGGGAGGCCTATGAGAGAGGCTCTGAGGTGCATCTACAGGCCGACCCCACCAAGCTGGAGGTGCTCCACAAGTCCTTCAAGGTCAAGAAGGAGGACTTCAAAGAGACACAGAGGAATAGCATCCTAGAGAAGGTACAAGGCTGCCAACGTCTTCTTCTTTTATTTTTCAGGCATATAAATTGAAGTCAAACTGTGCAAAACGGGTCAAATGTAATGGCGCGATCCAAAAGAGACTGTTATATCAGTTTTAAAGCATTTCAGACTGCTCAATGAACGGTTGAATCGTAGCATTCCGATGCAAATAGAAAAATTATGCTATCAGAAACATGTCATCATCTTTCTATACCACGCTCTTTCCTCTCATCTTCATTTAAATAGGCACTTATCATAGTCGAGGTGCATATGTTCATTCGCACCACTTACACTATACACACTGTATTGTGTGTCATTTCCAGGTATATACATTTAAATAGTTTGTAGATGTGGGTCGTAGCAGCCTCCGATTTGTGAGAATTTTGTCCAATATTTTTGACTCTGTCTGATCGTGATCTAGTCCATATACCGGGTCTTAAGAATGAATACAGACTGAAGACGTGACTGATCATGTTTGTGTTTTTGTGTGTGGCCATCAGTACGGAGGTGACGAGCACTTGGATGCTCCGCCGCGGGAGCTGCTGCTGGCCCAGACAGAGGACTATGTGGAATACTCTCGTCACGGCGCTGTGCTGAAGGGTCTGGAGAAGGCTGTGGCTCGCTCCAAGTATGAGGAGGATGTGGTCATCAACAACCACACTGTAAGGACTGCAGAAAACACCGCCATTTTTAAAAAAAAATAATGTCACATTTTGTTTGTTACTATTCTTAAAAAAAATATATATACTCTCTTTTCTTTAGTGTATCTGGGGTTCCTACTGGAAGGATGGCTACTGGGGATTCAAGTGTTGCCACTCCATGGTGAAGCAGAGTTACTGCACAGGAGAGGTTGGAGTTGCAATAGTAAGTGGATGTACTAACAGTGTTCGCAGACTGTTTGATGCAAATCACACACGCACAGTATTTGTAATTTTTTATTTTTGTAACTAACATAATGTCTGTTTTCTCTTCCTAATCTAAAGAACAACATAGAGTTAGTGCCATTTGAAGAGGGACCAACTGAACCTCAGGAGGAGGAAGAAGAGCCCAAGACTCTGCTGGAGGTAAGTGAAGTTAATGAGATTTTCAAAACCATAACCACCCCTCTTTAAGATCATATGGGTCACTTTTTATATGGGTCACTTTTTTACCATCTGTGAAAACGTCGACCTGATATAGTGTGTTCACCATGCTAATGTTTTTAAATCCCCAGATGCATCGAGATAAGATGGTAAAGGACAAGAAGAAGAAAAAGAAGAGCAAAAAGCACAAGAAGCACAACTCTGATGACAGTGACTCAGAGGATGAGGAGAAGAAAAAGGAGAAGCTGAAGAAGGTAAAGTTGTTTTTGTGTTTCACTGACCATCCCTGCATTACAAATATAATACACACGCATATACTTTATTTTTACTATTCTACATATGCAGCATGCAGTAGGAGGACAATTGGGACATACTTTCACTTATTTATTTCATCATAACATTGCTGGTTGTTTGCACGTGGCTGCTCCGGCGATGTGACATACGGTAACTTCCAGTGTGCAGTGGATTGTGGGTCAGACCAGCCAAAAAAAGCATGCTGATTTCCACTTTGAAAATCTGGGTATTTCTCAGCTTGCTGCATCTGACCACATGTATAGGGACATCGTAAATATTTTTCTTCCATTTATAAATAGTATGGAAGTATGGGGTATTGAAACGCAGCCCATATAGTCTGTTGGGGCTATTTTCTCTGTGAATGACCTATGATCTGTTTGCTCCACCCAGGCACTAGAAGCAGAGGACAAGCGGGTGAAGCACGTAGACACCATAATGCAGCTGGATGAGAGGAAGAGGCCGTACAGCAGCCTGACGGAGGTGAAGGCGCCCACTGAGGAGGAGATGGAGGCCTTCCGTATGAAGCGCTTCCACCCAGACGATCCCATGGCTTCTTTCCTGTCATAGTTGATCTCCTCTTAATCCAAATAAACTCTCCCAAGATTTTCTCCAGAGCTGCTGCTCGGTGAAAACTAAAACATTTCCCGGACTCCTTAAAACTCAACTTCCACCTTGTAAACCGACAGCAGAAGCCTTCTGTTTGGTTGCAAACGTGACAGAAATTGCATACTGTGTTGTGTTGATTAAATTTTTGTATGCTTTTTTTTTTTATATGCAACAGTCCAATAGACCTTAGGATAATAATGATTTGAGCTTTTGTTTGTACAGCAAATCAAAAAGGAACAATTACCATTTTCTCAGCTTTGGGAGCCAACAACAGTCAACAGTAGTATGGGAAACTTAAAACTATTTTAAGTAGAACCAATGAATCGTTTTTATAATAAAATATGTATCTTTCTGAATGCTTTGCGTTGTGTAAACGTTCAAGGTTTCTTTTATTGTATTATGAGTTCATCACTGTATATGTGCTAGTGTTAGCCATAAGGCTTATTTCATTCGGCATATGGAATATATATCTTTTGTAGTCATTGATGGTGTATAGGGGACTATTTTATGACATGGATCAAACTAAATTGAAAGAATAAATTTGATATTTTTCTATTGCTATGATTTGCAAGGAATGGATGCAAATCGGGCAGTTAACAGTCATGCAGTGAGTTACAGATTGCTTGTTTTTAAGATAAACTATTTGGATCTTTCACACAACTTGAACAGTATTCCAACATGTAATTATTTGAGCTTAACACAAGTGTACAGTGTGTGCAGATCAGATATGAACGGATTGTAGGAGTTCTTGGTCACCACATCTTTATTAGATTTTTTCCTTGTTTACTTATGCTAGTGTTTCAACCAGTTATGTGATTTTCTCTTCGTATGTTTCCAGTTTAAGGTGAATAGAGTAGATGAGACGCTGCCTTGCCCAACAGCTGGAACTTTTTTGAGCTCTTGGCTCTGCATCACAGCGATAAACAAACACATCTGGGAATATTCACAGTGTGTTTTATACAGTTATGCAGACCACGTTATTGTGCCATTTTGTACATGCAACTTCAAAATAAATTAATTTTTTAACTTAAAAATGCACTAAAATGTAACATGATTATATGCTATATAAGAAAAACCTTTGTGGTTTTATCATGTCTGTTGCATAACACTCTTTCTTCCCAGAGTTTAAGTTTGGGAACAAGTGATGCGTCAGCTGAGCAGTGCAGCGGCAGCACTGACTTGATTTCAATGACATCATGGTGAAAGTATTTTTTGGCTCTGTGCTCGCTGTAACAGGGCGGATGTTATGGACTATGATTCACTGCGCTCCACATTTGTCTGCAGCGCTTTTCCTTGAAGAATGCTATCTCATCCGATTATTGGATAATCATGTAGAGAAGTTGTTGCACTCTAAATAAGGACTTGGATAAAGCTGAAAAATGCCCACGGGTCATAATTTATCAACTGGTGAGTTCTTTGAGTTTTTAAAATGTCTGGTACACTCCCTCCCTCTGCAAAAACAGGTTGAGCGGTATTGTGTGTGAGCCTGTGCATAATCAATGTAATCCTTAATCTTTGGTATAGAGTTATATCATGTAACTGACCACACCATTTAGGTAATACATGTTTCATGTTAGAAGCTGTAGATGGCATTCTTGTGCTATCCCACCTCTCAATTTTCAGCCTCATTTAAAGGTGGAGTCAGCGATTCTGGAGAATGCTTGTTGTCCAAATTCCTTTCTGTCAAAATCTGTGAATGACTCCTCACGAACCCCTTACCTATTGGTACTTTTTCTGCACTGAAAGACAATCCAGTTGTAATACACAGCTGAGCCTCTATAAACGGGTTTGTTGCTAGCTAAGGTGGGCCTCCTTTGGTGGGCCTCCTTTGTGTACATACCCTTTGTTTACTTACAAGTTTTGCCTAGGCTGTGTATTTAGAACTGTGTCTTTTTCAACGCATACACAGTACAGACAGTTAACGGATTGCAAGGGAGATATTTACTAATTTTGACAAAAAGTGATTTCGACAACAAGCGTTCTCCAGAATCGCTGATTCCACCTTTAACTAAATATGAGAAGCAGATGTTCACTCAAGCCTGTTGGGATTTCTTGCAGGGCAACCTTTAAGATGATACATGTTTAAAGGTTTTCCATGTTTTAAGCTTTAGGTATTGTGCATGTACCTTCCCAGCTCTCCATTTCAGCCTGATTTAACATGGCAGATTTGACATTTGTATTATATGATATCGTGTCTTAACAATTTATGCACTGTTGTGAACACTAACTCTCTCTCTCTGTTGACTCCACAGGGACCACCATGCTCCAACTATGTGTGATGTTGTGTTGGCTTTCACTTGTATTCGCCCAGTACACATCTACCTCACCCAAGAGAGGGCGCAACATCACTATCCACTCCTCCCAGCTGGTGTGCAGTCTTCCGGGCCCTGCTGGTCCAGAGGGGAACCCCGGGGCCCCTGGATCACCGGGGGCTGCGGGACACATGGGGGCCCCGGGGAAGGATGGACCGGATGGGAACGATGGAGAGAAGGGAGAAAAGGGAGATGGAGGTAGTTAATGAATGTCTGTCTTCTATTGTAATGCTAAGCCCATTGTTATGTTAAGGTTTTTTTTAACAGGTCAAAATACAAAAACATTGCTTTCTCAGCTTGATTGTTTATTCAAAGTGTTTTTTGCACAGCATTATTTATTACAAGTTACAAATCTGTTTATATGTATATCAAATCTATTTGGATTTCTCTCATTGGATTTTACAACCGTGTAGGATACTTGATAATCAACCCCATTGTACAATTATTTTAATTTTAATGGTTAACAAAATGTATATATATTCTTGAATGATTAGCCCAAATATAACATTAAATATTTACAATAGCAATACATGGTCATTTTCCATATGCTAAACCTTGAACCTTGAACCTAGTCTTACATCCAATTGCATTATTCTTATGCCTCTGCACCGGCTACAGCTGAAGGCCGGAGGCATTCTATTTGTGGGTTGTTTGTCTGTCTTTATATCCAGTCCACTCTAATTCAAAGATGAACTGATAAGATTTCAGAACTCTAAGGTCACAGATCAAGGTCACTGTGTCATGTCTCATGACCACTGTACTTTAACCATTTTGCAATTGTATGCCTCGTGGGGCCATATAACCGCCAGGAGATTTTCTACTTACAGTACATATACAGCAGTGTGGTCTATAGACTCGCGGTGTGATAGTCTAAGCTTTTCTGAATTGTTCTGAATCTTTGTGCTTATTGTGCTCAGCTGTAACATATCAATATTTTCATTCTGTCATCATTTTGCTTCTGGTTGTCAGGAGATCCAGGGAAGCCCGGGAACCCAGGCAAGCCAGGTGTGAAAGGGCGTGAAGGTGTTATTGGCAAGGCTGGCCCTCGAGGACTGAAGGGGTTCAGGGGACCACCAGGGTTAGCTGGTATACCGGGTCACAAAGGAGGGCCGGGGGACAGTGGCCAGTCGGGAGCTCCTGGAGGCTGTAACTGTGGCAGCACAGCCCGCTCTGCCTTCTCTGTGGCGTCCACCAAGAGCTACCCCAAAGAGAGGCTGCCCATCCGCTTCGGCCGCATCCTGCTCAACGAGGGGGATCACTACAACATCAGCAGTGGGAAGTTTGTCTGTGCCATCCCCGGAATCTATTATTTCTCATATGATATCACTCTGGCAAATAAGCACCTGGCCATCGGGCTGGTCCACAATGGAAAGTACAAGATCAAGACATTTGACGCCAACACGGGGAACCAAGACGTGGCCTCCGGCTCCACCATTCTCCACCTGCAGCAGGAGGACCAGGTCTGGCTGCAGATCTTCTACTCGGAGCAGAACGGACTCTTCTTTGACCCTTTCTGGACAGACAGCACCTTCACTGGCTTTCTAATCTACGCAGACCAGGAGTATCTCCAAGAGGCCGACAGGAAAGCCAACACTCAGGATGACAGTTAATACAGACGTTCTGAAATGTCTTTGTTTTATCTCTAGAACTGGTTTCATTTCTTATTACAAAGTTGTGAAAATCCATGTTGAACATATTGCTTCACAGTGGAAATCGTCAAGTGTTTAACACGTTTGGACACCAGGGGGCACACAAGGAGAGAAACAAGTCAACCACCATCTAGGAACAACTTGGAATGATTTAATACTCATAACCTATGTGTTTTGGCTCTCTAAAAATGTATCTCTAATACATGACAGATGAATTAATTCATCCTTCTGGCTACTTTACATTTATCTTGCATGTTTTAAAAAAAGGTCGCACAAAGCCATCTTATGTAAATGCATATTATTTATTAAATACACAAAGACAACATTATAGTCTATATTGGGTATACAATTAAACCAATATTACTGTTTTAAATGTGCAGTATATTGTATTAAATGGGCACACAAAATGATGATGTGAATGCCATATGATGTCTTAAATTCAGTTAAAACATTCAGTGATTCATAGAAAATGTCTTGACACAACTAATAATGGATAACATGGTCTTAATGAATGACTACAATATTCCAAAAGTGGACCTCTACTGATTAAATGAAATGAATAAATAGTTCAATGTCACCACTTCATTAGGACTTTGAAGACAAAATTACTATATTTGTTGTAAAGGATAATGAGAAAAGGGTTTGAGAGATAACTCTGTGCTGTATCTCTCCTGTTGTTGTCTTGTGACCTTAATCATTAAGGACGTTCCCACATCATTCTTGTCTAAAATGCAAAGTCAAGCTAATTTTTAAACTGAGAAATGTTCACTCTTCAGCAACTCATTCTGCAAAGTGAAGCTCAAACATCCAAATAAGGTAGGCTAACACTTTTTTTTTATGGAGGGGGGCTTTAAATAAGCTTTCTTATTAGACAGATCCAACATTGCTTATCTGAGGCTATTAAAATGGCAATGGAAGCATTATATGACATGGATGAAGTTTAATTAAAAAAGAGATTGAATACTCTTTTTCTTTAATATTTGTATTACTTGGATCATTTAAAAAAAAATGTTAATCACTTTTTGTTACCTACCTTTGTTTAGAACAACCACATTACAAAATAAAACTAGGCTATTATGTAGTATTTCTACTTTTTCCATGCATATATGGCGGCATTAATCAATCAACAAATCAAACATAAATGTTCATAGGAAACTTTGTTCCAGTGAAAATATAAATACAAAGTGATACAATTAATAACAGGCATAAAATAAAACTAAAACTAATGAACTCCAGTAAAATATCAATCACACGTAGAAGTTTACATTTATTATTTATGTTTGTGAAGAAGCGTTGGAGTTTGTAGTTCTTCTAACGCTGACCTCTAAAGGACTACAACTCCCAGTCAGGAGGAAGGACCTTCACGTCGAGCGCACGAGCCGTACTCGCACAGCAACAGCAGCAGCTGGTGCAGCCGAGGAGGTTACTTTGTTACAGCGGAGCCACCGGAGAAAAAACGGCTGAGCGAAACATCTCGGGAAAAAGTGTTGGGGGGAAAACGACGTTACCAGGCGCCTGTTGCCGGGTTTTAGCGGTGACAGGTGTTTTGTGAACTTATCAGTGGATTTTAACGTTGTCTTCTTCGCCGGAAAAAAATAAAGGCTCTTTCTCAAAGTTGAGCCGAAGAGGAGTTCTTCGTTCAGGATGTCGGACTGAGACAAAGGGGTCTGGGGGGCATTCCCGTCGGAGCGGTGAGTGGCACATGTAAAAACCCACCAAGGTGAAAAGTTCCCCAGGTTGCTACCGTGCTAGGAAAAATGGCTTTATTTGCGTTTAGACGTTTTGCTTTATCGCCCTGTGTCGTTTTTTTCTGTTGAACGAAGCCAGTGTTTCGGGGCTCGTGGGGCAGTTAACTTGTATAGCCTCACTGGTGGTTGGCCGTTGTCTCGTGGTGCGTTTTGAATGATAGCCCAAAAGTAGGCTATACTATGGGATATGTTCGCAAGAGAACATGCATGTTTAAAGTGTTATGACGAAAAGGCTGCTTTGTTGCGTTTGACCGTTTTACAGCGTGGTCGAGTGGGCATTTAACTGAGCCATTTAAATTCCCTTACAGAAAAAATGGCCTATGTTAGGAAGAGACCTCTGCTGTGGCATTACCCACTGTAGGTGTTGGAAAAACTTTATCATAGCGACTGTACTTTAAAACATTGACTGTTTTAAACATCGCCAATGACTACAACTTCCATTTGAGCACATGTGTAGGCTACAATAGCTTTAATTCACGTTCTCTTGTATCATATGTTTTGCTTAAGTAATCTTACATTTATTTTTTAGTTGTCCTCACTAGCCTCAGCCCAGCTGTGCTATTTCTTGAAGTGTTTAAACTTGGTCTTGTTTTGGACACATCTGTCTCAGCAGGTAAAAGTTGATTCTTGAAGTCCCCTCTGGATGGGAAAGATGGAGAGGGAGTTACAATGGTGGAAAGGACAGCTCGCTGCAGACATCCATCAGTCCCTGCGCGTCAAGGTGAGTCAGTGCAGGAAACTGTTGTTGTTTTGATGATGTTCTGACCCTTATCAGTTTTGATTGTATCTGTTTTAAAAAATCCTGACATTTCAAATTGAAAATGTTCAAATGATCAAGTTTTTTACATCCTGATAACAGCGCCATGTTGCACTTTTAACAAACAATATATTCATTAGTAAAGCTGCTAATATCAAGTAGTAAATCAAAGAGACATTACAATTTTGATAATGTACTAATCCTCATGAGTACAATTTGTTCCTGTATGCTAACAACAAATCCCAGTTTCAGTCTGTTCAATTTTGAAAATGTTCAGTTCTTCTTTGTGTACTATCATGATAAAGGAGATATATTTGGGTTTGGGACTTTTGGTCAGCGGAACAAAACATTTGAAAAAGTCACAACTGGCTTTAGGAATTCATCGTGGGCATTTTCAATTTGGTGGCCTTTTAAAGACCAAATGGTTTTATCGATTAATCATGTGATATATTTATCTGAGCAAGCAGGCCTGTTTTGATATTCCACAGCAGCTTTATATCTCACACACTATATTGAAAATTGCAAAGACAAAATAATTACATGGTCCTGCTGGCTATTTAAAAATAATTTAAATGAGATTACATGGAGGAGTTGAGGCTCATTAATTGAGAATGTGTTAATTAACCTCAAAGCGTGATCATATTTCTTCCCATGTGTCACTTTAATGGAGACATCTGTCACTTGACTGGCATATTTGAGCCAGCATTCTGCTGCCAGCTTTCTGCTGAGGGAGACAAATACAGATCAGGTTTTTAGATATTATCAGGTGCCTGAACTTGCCAGAGAATGAGTGTGTGTGTTTAGAGGGAGGATTGTTGTGTGTGAGATTGTGAATCAGATGTTTGTGAGCCTTAAAGTGAATAATTAATTTGAACAGAGTTTCATTAAGGTTACTCATGCTGCTGGACACAGTCTGACTCAGAGTGAGCTGTCAAGAGGACTGAACATCTGTATACAGAGATGGAAACTAAACAACACACCCACTCTTTTCTCATATACTATAATGAGATGGTCGCTTTAATTGGTCTGTATCAGCATTTTTGTGAAGCCCCAAGCAGCATGGCTCACCGCAGTGCATGCTGTATAATGCAATGCCCTCAGTGTAAAAGCTGCACAAGAACACAATATATATATATATATCTATATCTATCTCTATCTGATGGTGAACTGATAAATGCCAGTTGCCAGTTTCTTTAAAAAAACAAACAGATTACAGTTGATTTCTTTATTGAGGCTCCTGTAGAAAGATAGCCTTCATATATGTGTCTGTGTCTTACCTCACAGTTGTTAGGTTTCTTTGTCTTGATAGAGTACCTCACTGTTAGACCTGCAGCTAATGATCTATATCATTATTTGTTTTGCTCATTATCCTTTGTTCTGCCAGTTTTTTTCTCAATTCATTGTTTTGTCCATAACTAAACATCTTACATTTTAAGATGTGTGTTGAATTGAATTTGATACTGATCGATGAATCTTTTAAGACTTATAAGATTAATCGATCAGTATCAAATTAAATGGCTGGCAATCGATTACTGGATTAACCGTTGCAGCTCTCCATATGATGCTTAAAGATAGAAAGAGTTAAGGCATTTTTTCAGAAAGACAAACGTTTCATTCTTCAAAGGATCTATGGCCTGAGTGTCTTGGTGTTCTTGAAATATTTGTATTTCAGCAAAATCTTTCAGATCATATTGGGGGCTAATTATTTCTATCGCTGTTAATTTTAATAATACGTTAATTTTAATAATAAGTGAATTGACACAGTCAATCAAATAATAGTTTGTCAAATGAATCAAACATTACATTAGGAGTCATCAAACGTTTGGCATCGATGACTCAAGCGTAATCAAAATAGTTAATTATCTTTTGAGTGTTGAAAATGTACTTAAAGCAATCTAAAGAGTCCCTTTGTACTTTGTCTGATAACTTGACAATAAACTTGCAGCCCTTAACTTCTGTTAAGATATCTAAATTTGAAGAATGATTTTTTAATAGAATAGCACACAATGCTTCATAGAGTTTGATTAACTTTCAATGAGTTGATGTGTATAAAATATTACCAGATGTGTTTAAGCTGAAAACACCGTAATGTGTAATTGAAACCAATGTTGGAGTCAGTATCAGAGCTGTGTGTAAAAAGGCCTTCACACAGTGTTCACATTTCCTGCATGACGCCTGCTCCTCCACAGCCTCATCCAGTCTTAATGACGTTTGCTGCAGTGTTAATGCTCTGATGTGGGAGATAGCGGCACTTGTGTAGCATGTGGCAAATTATCAGACATGCAAATCAGGCGGAGGCAGCTGTGGAATCCTTAATTATGGTGTGGGTCCCCCACAAAGGCACCTCTCCGCCCCACACAGACCCCCCTGGAGCCCCTCCACACTCCCATCCACCCCCATTCTCCTGCTGCCCTTGTACCCCGAGACAGACAGATGGACCAGAGGCTGAGGCAGTGGGAGGAGAGTTTGGGGAGGACTGACTGGGTGGTGGTGTGCTGGCTTTATTTTTGGATTCCATTGAAGTGTCAGTCTGATCATCATTGTTGTTTCAATTCAACTTAAAATAAATAGTTGACATTGTAGCATGCCTTTCCATGAGTTTATTTTGATGTATGGAGCTTTAAAGCCATGTTGGGACTCTTTGTGCCACTGTGCACACAGGGACGTTCCTAAACAACAGTCCTGATATGATGAGTCTTTCTGTATATCTCTTCTAGTAGGAACCCCTCAGGGTTTCAACTTAAGGAGATTATTTTTTGCAATCCTCAATCTCTTATTAAATCCAAATCAAAAGCCCATGTTTCTACTCTGATTCACAGAGAGCAAAACATAAAGCAACAAAAACATGTTTTGATATAATCTGCTTAAATACAGAGAATGTACTCTGTGTGTTTGTACATCCAGTACGGCTAATGTTTTTGTTTCTTTCTTGGAGGCGGATTCCACAACCGAAGCCTTTTGCTCTCCAGTTTTCTGTCACTGATTGGAAAGATACCTGAGGCTGATTCAATGCTAATGCCCCCGAGCATCTTCCTGCCACTTTGAAAAACATGCAGCTAATTGAACATGAATAGGAGATGTGCTAGGGGTGAAACCTAATCCTATCTACACACCATCCGCCCCCCCCCCCCCACTGAAAGAAAGAAACCCCACACTCACACACCACCCTCATACCCCTGCATTGACCCATATTAGCTCCTGTCCTCTGCAGCCATGCTGAATTAAATGGAATAGAAATGAATGAGGCTGAAGCTTGATCAAGTGTTTCCTGATGGTATATTGAGTTGAGTTATATTTTAGCCCCACAGCAGTTAAAGGTGGAGATAGCTATTTTGGAGAACGCTTGTTGTCACAATCACTTTAAGTCAAAATTACTCTTATATCTCTTCATGATCCGCTACATGTCTTTACTGTGGGGAATTCACTGATTTTGACAACAAGCTTTCTCCAGAATCACCGATTCCACCTTTTCAAACGCAGTCAGCAGGAGAAATGCATGGCTCACTATTATTATGCATATTCTTTACACCCCCAGTGCTTCTCTGCTGCTTCTTTCCTGCCCCTCACACCCCCCGTTGTTTATTTCTCCCCTCATCCATATTCTCTTCTCTTGTCCCCCTCCAGGAGCTGAAGCTACCTGTGTACCGGGCCCACTCCCCACAGATTGGCATGCGGCGCTACTTTGCCGACCTGTTGGCCATCCTGAGTAACCGTTACCAGCTGTGTCCCACAGCGCGGCACCTAGCCGTCTACCTGCTGGACCTGTTCATGGACCACTACGATGTGGCCGTCAAGCAGCTCTATGTCATCGCTCTCTCCTGCCTGCTCCTAGCTAGTAAGTCTTTTATCAGCATTCACCTCCTCTAAACCCACCTACATGTTTGTTTTATGTTGTTGACTGCTCTACTAGGGCCCTATGAAATCCGTTTATTTTTTTTCCAAATTCCGTTTTATTTTTTCACAAATTCTGTTTTTTCTGTTTTAATCTCATGATTTCCGTTTTTTTACAATTAACACTCATTTCATCATCAGAACGTGTGTCTAATTAATGCGAACAAATAATATTCTAACAATTTAATCAGATATAAGAATACATCACAATATTGCACTGTTTTTAGTGCTTAAAAAAAACGAAAAAACAGATTTGTTGTGTAGGCTATAACAGAAAATAAAGCCATTCATTTTGTGCTTCAAGTGAAACATTAAATAATAATTTTTTACATAAATAATAAAGTCCTCATAAACTTTTCAAGAAGCTGGACTAGAGTGAATATTGGACAGGTGGGACAGCCCTTCACCCAACAGCGGGCTGCAACGCCAATGTACAGTCTATTGTGCGACGGAGAGCTAGTTATCATTAGCATCAGTGTTAGCCGACATCACGGCAACAGCTGAATATTCTAACACATTACACAAGTTACACTACATGAAAACAACGGGCTGTAGACGCTAGAGTTATAATTGCGTGTAGGAAACATTGTTGAGACTGGAATTACGCACCGCAGCGGCCGTTCCATAATACAACACTCCCTTTAGCAATGGCTGAGTATAATACCTCCCTGTGCTGTGTATCTGCGGGAGCGAGTGGCATTAATAACTTAAAACAATAAACGTTTAACATGATTACGTGCTTTTAGATGCTTTAATCATATGCCGAATTTATAAACGGACCATATTATTAACAATAAATTAAGTTATGTACATGTCAGAGTTACGTGTATGGATAAATTAATAAGTAAACATTGAATAGACAGATTTGTGAAAGGGGTTTGGCGCCGTGTGTTACATTACCGTTACTGCAGCCAGGCTCTACTTTTCACGGCTGTATATTGGTCTTTAGATGTCGCCAAACCAAAATTCCTCCCTAGTTCTGCTTTAATTTCAACTTGTTTTTTCCCTTTGCCTTGGAAATTGAATTTCACCAAAAATAATGATTGAATTCCGTTTTTTTGCCCGATTCCGTCTGAGTTTTCGTTATCGCGGAAATCATAGGGCCCTACTCTACAAGAACATATTTAATATCAAGTCTTAATGTCCCTTCTGAAGACTCAGTTATGTGTTTTAAATTGATGTTTTGGAAACCATCTAAACTTAAATCCAGTACAAAGGTATCTTTACACAGATTAGGGTCTGGGTTTCATCTTGAAAAGCTTTGTATCTGGACCTGGTCTGTAAATCTTTTGCATTAAAAGAGATACTGTGACTGTGGTTCATGCACAGATGGCACCAGGTGAAAAGCTTCCGCCAACAAGGCTAATTTAAGTTAAGCTCAAGAGACCATGATGGTATTCCTTTCTTCCAGCTCCGTTTCTCAGACTTATCTGATAGCCTGTAATGACGGTTTACATTAGCTACAGCGTTGGTTAAAAAAACAAAACAAGGTGGCCATTGTGATAGGGTGACTGTGCCATTGTTTTAAGAGAAACTGTTGGGGATTATGCCCCATGTCTACAGACTATTTTCTTTGTCTTTGATCATCGCTGTAATAACATGACGTCTATGTCCCATCCAGTCTCTTTAAGATCATCCATTACTGCACCTGTCAAGGTCAAAATGTCCTCTAATAAGTGTTATCGCCCCCCACACATTTTTTTTAGTCTGTCTCATTGAAACTGTGATTCAATGCAGAGGACATCCTACCCATAATCCCATACAAATACGTTCAGTCTTCCTGCTAATTCATTGGTGGCACTTTTCTTTTTACCAAGCCTATGTTAAAGTATAATAAATATATATTTTTAAACAACATCAAATAATTTATCCTACTAACAAATATCTTCTGTGTAGCAAAATCCTGATGTATCTAATTGGTCTTTGTCGGAGCTCCACTGTTGCCTGGAAACGATTAAGAACAAATCAATGTGACACATCAGTGCATACTGACCTGTTCCTTCATGATGATAAACGTGGGCTCTGTAGTTTATTTTTAGTTATTTGCACATGCGCTGTCTTGCCACCATAAATACTCAATTGTTCATCACTTGTATTATTCCGCGTCTGGATATTGTCACTAGAGTAGCCAGTTGTTTCAGGAAATTACTGGGCCTTTTTTAAAATAAATTAAACTTCAGATATGTGACCAATTTTAAAGATAAAAGTCATTAGTAGTGAATTAGATTTTTGGAGATGAGTGCTTTAACATGAAAGGGGAAATCCGAAAGTATTGAGAGATGGTCTAAGGAATTCTTTGCTTTGGTCCTTTCATGGTATTTGCTAACAAAACATCTATCCCTTTAAATTACTTTAAAATGAAAACAATTAAGTAGAAGCTTTGGATTTAAATGTAAAATTCCTGTCTCCTTCCCTTGACTGAGTGGTTGATCTTGTCCTTTGTTGGAGTTGCTTCCTCTCTCATACTGTCTGTGTTTCTACAGAAGTCAGTGAAGCAATGATTTAGTGTAATAGCCAGAAATGAAAAGTCTCCTCTTCTAGAGAAATGTTTTTCATGTGAAGCAGGTGTGTTAATCCTTTTCCCCTGCCTGATGCATGGTGTGGGTTGTGCAGTAGTTAGTGTCTCTGTGTTGGTGTGGTGATTAACAGACTGTGAGCTTTTCTGTACATTGAAGCAGCCCTTGGTATCATGGGTAATTAGACTAATGATACCGTCAAAGTCGAAGTCTGGAACAGGGCCCGCTCACTTGGGAGGGCGCTTTGCGTAGGTGTGTGTGTGTGTGTAGTCACAAACAGGCCATCTATTCAATCTGAGTAGTTTCTACGGTGGGATAAATTTGAATATGAGACTTGAAAGAGGTTTTTAAAGCAATCTCCTGAGACTCCAAGAATAGCTTTGAGCTCATTGAGTGATATAAATATCATGAAGCCAACCTGGACAGAGGTTCTTTCTATTCTCAAATAGATGTATCTGTTTCTTTTTTCTTTTGATTGTGGCTTTCAGTGAGTCAGTCTTTGCTTTTCTGCCTCTGACTCCAGCAGGACTCGAGGGAGTCTCTGCCATGATTGATGAGGGCTTGAAAGGGCGTTTGATTCACAGTTGTCTTGGGTTTTTATCTGTCCTGAGGTGCTTTGGAATCTGGCCTAGTTATTGAACGGCCTCCCCAGGTCCCACTGCCTTCCTTTAACAAGCACACACATTGCCTTTCTTCATATATTTTTTTTGTCTTCGACACTCGGTTAATTAATTGCCACTTCTTGTGTGCCTCTCAGCAGTCCCTGCTTAATCCTGTTACTCTATTGTGTGTGTTTTTTGTTGGTGCTTGTGTGTGGTTGTGTTTGTTCAAGGATCAGCTCTTCTTTTGCAGGAGTAAGATTATGGTCAGTTTTTCAAACCCAAAGGCATTGTGTTTTATTGACTGTTGGGCACTTACTTACAGACCTCACCTCCATTGTTTAGAATCCAATAACTCAAAGAAACCAAAATTGAATGTGAATTTAAGTGAGGACTATTTGTGTATATCCCGAAAATATCCATTGAAAAAGCAGACCACATCCCCAAACTAAAGATATCTATTGTGTTCCATGAAGTCATGCAGTGATCACATCAGTCTTCCTGGCAGATCCCGGTCCCTGAAGTCACAGCTCTGCATACTGCAGCTACTTGTTATGGTAAATGACATCATGGATGTGCCTCTGCTGCCTGCTACTACAAGAATGTTATGGATTTATTTTGTACCTGTCTTGCACTCTATTTATGTAGTATTTTCTTTGACTCTTGATAATGATTACTGGATGCTCATATAATCAATGTTGTAGTGTGGTTTTGAAGCAAGGTATCCTGGAAGCTGGATTTCATCTACTTTGTTGAGTGAACCTGATTCAGTTAAGGGTCTCCAAACAAACAGAAAAAAGAGCATCCTGTGTATGGCACGAAAAGCTCAGTCGTATTGACTAAACAGTGCACTTCCATGGGGCTCGGAGCCCGGGGGTGGGGAGGGACTGTGTGCTGAGGGGCACCTGCCATATGCTCTCCGAGTTAGGCCTCAAACAAAAGCCAGTCAATGTAAGCAGGACATGCAGCTAGAGCCTTCCCAGAGAGGGGGAGGGGAGCACAGACTGAGGGCTGGAGGTGGCTGTGTGTGCAGACGTGTGTATGTGCTAAATGAGGAGATGGTCGCTGTGGCAACCTTTGGATTAATCTGAGGACTTTTTTTTTCTTCTTGAGATCATCTAATTAAAATCCACATTGAAGTCCCATCCATTAGAGTTATCCAGTGTTTTAATGCCACATTAGCATTGTAGATACTGGGCTCTGGTGGTGTCGTTTTACCTTTGGCTGCTGGCTCTGTTTCCTCTTGCTTCTCTCACCTTGTCAGGAACAGGCAGAGCGAGCCAGTCCTGGGACGGGGCGGCCTGTAAAAGCAGCCCCTCATCCCTTGGGGGTTGGGAAACGAGTAGAGCGCTACTTCAAAGGCAGGTCGACTGCTGATGTTAAACAGGATAGAAAGGGAGGTAGAGGTGGTGGCCTGCAAAATAGGACATGTTAGAACTGAACCACCCAGCAGGGAGCCCTGAAACCTAGATTAATGGGGAGCCCACTTCTCCCTTTATCCCTCTCTCAGAGGTTTGACAGTAATTCTGATGGAACTGTTTTCATGTGGGGCTCTCGTAATTTAAAGTAATTATGTAAATATATACAGATAGGTCTTGTAGAAGTCAATATTAATTATTATCAGTTGTTGCCAAAGCAGTAAGCACCTTTCAGCTTTTATAATGAGGGGCTCATGTGAAATGAATCCACAAAGTATAGGGCAAATGTTATAATTTAATCATGTTTAGCGAGGCTCTGTTTTCCAACACTCTGTGTCAGCCTTCATCACCCATCCTGCAAGGCGCTTTGCACCCTAAGTCTATGGATCCTCCCAAAAATTACCACACACATGCACACACATGCAAATCCTCACACAGTGCTGGCTTTTTAGGATTCTCCGTGGTCACCCAGGCATTAGCATCAGGGGTCAAGGGTCAGCCTAGGCCTAGATGGTGAGAGCTGCCTGGGCAGGGGGGATGGGGGGCAACATGGAGATTCTGGGATGGAGCTGTGACCAATTTCACACTCCCAATGAAAGATGAACCGGCAAACGAAAGGAGTTTAAAGAGCAGAGAAAATTCCTCCATGGCTGTCAAGTCGAGGAGAAAAAGAAGCAAAGAAGATGAATGTTGCCTTAAATCTTTATTAGCAAGAGGCGATATACACTTAATCATACCAGTAGGTTACATATACATATTTTCCTTTATACATGCTTCCTGTTGATGAATTCATTTGTAGGTCTGGCACAAAATGTCTATCATTTGATTCTTTTATAGGAATACATTTTTCCCATTTTTCCTTCAGTTGTGCTGAAGATGTGTCTAAAGATGTGTAACAGTTGTTCGATAAGGGAGATTTTCTTCTTCAACTAGCAGCCACTGTTCCTGTGTTGGTAGGGCTTTATAATCCCACAGTTCTTTGTAATAGCTTTTTGCACTTGCTTATTAGCTGAACATTTGCCACTTCATCATCACACCTTACATATCATTGCCCCAACAGTTAGATATTTCCAAGTTTATAATATACTGTATACCTGATGTCTAGGTTGTAATTGCTATCTTTTTCAAAGTGATGCAGTTAATTTATTTTACTAGAGATTGTTTCGTTGTTGTTAAACTCTTTTTAAGCCTACAGCTCTCAACTTTCCTAAGGGCCCCTATCGCTCCAAAACTCTGCCCACCCTCCCCATCCCAAACAGCACACCTGGTTGGAGGCTCTGCATCCTGGCCTTTACCTCTGCCTAACCCCTCACCTTTAACTTCTCCCTGTTTAGTCAACCTTTTCTCATCGTCACCGTCACCTGTGGCTGCTGTGAGAAAGGAGAGCTGTGCTGTTAGTTGCGGTGTGTTAAAAGGAAGGCTGTTCCTTTGTCTTCATCAGTGTCTGTTCCCTGCTCTCTGACTTACGATAGGATCGTTTAGCCTACCTGCATTCCAGGTAGGCTGAACTCACAGGAGAGGAATGCACCGTGTCTCTCAGGTCACATTCACATAGAAACACAAGGGGCTGAATTTGTGTTGGCATGTTGCTACAGGGTATAAGTAGTGGGCTGGGTATCATAAACCAACCGAAATGTATCTATAGTCGGTGTCATAGAAAAGTTGATGTATAGTCTGATTGTATGTCTTGTTTAGATCTTCATGAATCATATATTTCCTGATCGTAATATTACCTCCGCTAATATATCAACCTGCACTAAATCGAAGATCTTATGGTAAACCCTAATTTAGCATTTTAAATGTGGGGGGAAAAACAAAATGTGTAAATTATAAATAGCAATGAACAATTTCCGAGGGTACGTGGTCTGTTGCTTGGTGATGCTGCATTGGGCTGTTTTTGTTGCTGTACTTCTGTTGTTTTCTGCGTTCTGTACAGCTGCCCCCATGCTGTGCTGGCGTGCTGAGGCCATTCTCACCTCATTGATGAACTCATGAAGGAGACCACTATTTTGTCCTAAATAAAACCAGTCTTGTGTCTCTAATCATACTGTTCTTCTGTAGGCCTTTCTGAAGTTGCTGTGTTTTGTGATTTCAAAGCGTTTTGGGCATCCCATGTGTCTCATGTGCCCAGTCACCCACAGTAGTAAACAAGCAGAGTAATCACAGAGCACAAAGGAGATTGACTTGTGCTGTGCCTTTTTCTTAAGATCAAAGGGGCTGGTGTTGTGTGGAGATTGGGGGCACTGAGCCCTTTTTTATGGCAGCGTCTGTGTGGACATAGCAGTCTAGCAGCAGACACAGCCCTGATCCAGAGGATATGAGGGTGAGAGAATGGGGCAAGTGTGGACTGGGTTGTGGAACGAGGCCTGGTGGGGGTAAAACGCCCTGTTTCATAGTGCTTCCTGTTCTGGTGGAGAGATGCCATTATTGCCTCTCTGCTAATTACCCCAACAGCCCTCCCCTCTCCCCTGCTCTCTCAGCCGTTCCCTCTCTCCCTCTCCCTGTTGATGGTAGGTGGTAAAACTTGCACGGTGTAGGAAGACGTCCCACACCCCGGGACGTAGGCATAAAGAGCTAAATGAGTTCCATGAAAGATTACCACAATAGCTGTGGCACCGCAGACAATTGTTATCCACTTCTAACTGCAGCTCGGAAATGTCAACTAAGCCCTTGTTTCTAATGTCTGGTTGCCATGGTTTTAGATTAAAGGCCAAGTTGTTTTCATTTCCAGCTGGATGCATATTATTACAAAGCAGATATATCATTTAATAATCCCAGACGCAAATGGATATAATATCAAGTCAATCTAGAAGCGCCACTCACTTCATCGGCAGTGTATATGTGTGATCGTCTTTTGTGTTTTAAGAATTGGAAAGACTCCATTTTGCTGCTGCAAATGCATTATTGTAATCGTGTTTCTATACATTGAGAAGTTATAAGCGTTTTTTAATATTTAAATTCCGTTTACGATACTTTCGACAAATGAGTTAAAGCTAGATAATTCAGTTGTGTCAATATATTGACAGATATATTGGCATATTGATTAGAGCTGCAACTAACGATTATTTTGATAATCGATTAATCTGTCGATTATTTTCTCGATTAATCGATTATTAATCGATTAGTGTTTTGGTCCGTAAAATGTCAGAAAATGGTGAAAAATTTTGATCAATTTTCCAAAGCCCATGTTGAAGTCCTCAAATGTATTATGTCCAAAACACAAAGATATTTCAGTTTACTGTCATAATAGGATTAAAGAAACCAGAAAATATTCACAATTGAGAAGCTGAAATCAGAGAATTTGGAAATTCTTTATTAAAAAATGACTTGAAATGATTAATTGATTATCAAAATAGTTGGCGATTAATTTAATAATCGATTTGTCGATTAATCGTTGCAACTCTAATATTGATTAGTCTGATAAATGACAGGAAGTAGCAGTACATAAATACTAAAGATAGCCATGTCACAAGTCAAGGACCCAGCCGTTGCCTAGAAACCACTCATGAGTTAAAAAGGCCTCTATTCAAAGGTAACACTTAACATTATCCTCCCCCTTATCAAAGCTGTATATATTTTCATAACTTAGTATATTGTAGCTGTTAGGAGATATATAAAGACATTTTAAAATGTGTTTAAGTCCAGTATTAGTCAGAAATGATAACTTCACAGCTGGTAGGACATGTTTTATATTATTACAGCTGGGGTTTAAATATAATTGCCGTTCATTTTCTGTTTACATTCCAGGCTCCACTCACAGGAGGAGTTTTAGTTGTTGATGCATAAGAACACTTCCATCTGCATACAACATCATTGTAGTGTTTTTAAAACCATTTTAACTAAAAATAAAGTGTGATCTTATCCATCTAAAACTTGACCATCTGTCTACATATCATTATTGTATTCACAAATAATATTATAAGTCTCAAACATCCGGTTACAAGCAATAATTCTCTGTGTCATTATAAGTCTACAACATGTCGCCAGATCTTCCTGCTTAAAGCTGTGAGTAGCTGAGGCGCATAGTTTAGTGAAGTGAAGCCTCTATCGGAGTAACCTGACACCCCCCCCCCACTCTCATTCTTGAAGTTTGAGCAGAGGCCTGTTGGACTCTTGGATTAAAGGCAGAATCGGACCGCTCCATTGGTCACAGGGACCCCTGAGGCCTCGGAGCTGTTGCCATGGAAAGGAGGATGTCTAGAGAAGGGGAGGGAGCTCACTGCTAATTGCACTAGTATAATGTCTGCAAGGATCTAGTGAGTGAGAGACTGAATTATTAGGCATCGAGCGGACTGGCTTTTTTTTAATAGAAAGTGTAAGTTAGTATTGTATAATCAACAGTAAGTGCCCCACTCTCTGTAATCCTATAGGCTTCCCTAGGCCTCCCTGTTAGTGTAATAGCTGTACTTTATGGCCAGATGTTAAGAAACAGTCAGCTTAATTGCTAATGCTTAGCAGGCACAAGCTGGAGTAATGCTCTTTAGGACTGACCATAAAGCTGCTTTATTTGGCTACAGATAATATTCACCCTAATTCTAGATGAAACAATAAGACATTCTTTACAAAGATCTGTCATCATCCAGATGAGTGATTTGGCTATGAACAAAGCCACATTTTCTGTTGAAATGATTGTACCTGCTGTTGTCATTGTGTCTTGCGTCAATCGAATCATAAGAATCTCAGCTTTCCAAAGACATTTCACATGAATATCAACTTAAACATAGCAGCTGTGTCTATCATAGGTGTGTATTTAACAGGGTGAGGTTAGAGCCTGTGGGTGGGCTGTCACACTGTTTGTTGGGATTTAATGAAGATGTATTTCAGGAAAGAGGTTTTTTCCACAAGAGAATCTTACCCATACATTATCTGCTATTATTTTCAGTATTGTAATGTGTACATTTTCTTCCTCAATTACTCGAATATTTGTATATATTGTCTACATGATGTCAAATGGTGACTCATGTGTTACCATTTCAACGATCCAAGGTGACAGGACAGAAGCTGGAATGTTTCCTTGACCTTATCAGATTTGTTGCGGATTCATTTTCCGTTGGTCAATGAATCTTTCCATGGACTTATAGTTTGAAAAATAAAACAAAATTCCTTCATTCATACACTAGTATCAAATCCAAACGCTATTGTTATGTTTAGCTGCTGTAATGTTACTTATGTGACTTTTCAACAGACTCTTGGTAAATATACAATACATTTAAATGGTATGTTATTCCCTTCTGTAAACTTATCATTTCTTTTTTGTTGCAGGTAAGTTTGAGGAGAAGGAGGACCGGGTTCCCAAACTGGAGCAGCTGAACTCTCTGGGCTTCATGAGCAGCCTCAACCTGGTCCTCAACAAGAAGGATCTGATCAAAATGGAGCTGCTGCTGCTGGAGACCTTTGGCTGGAACCTGTGCATGCCCACACCCGCACACTTTATCGACTACTACCTCCACGCCTCGGTGCAGGAGGGTGACCTATACAACGGCTGGCCACTCTCCTCCCTCTCCAAGACCAAGGCTTTCATGGACAAATACACACACTACTTCCTGGAAGTTTCATTGCAAGGTGGGTTAAGAGGAGGACAGAGAACTGGGCGATGCTTTGTTTGATCCAGAGGCGCTGTGCATGAATTTAGAATCTTGTGGTGTTTGTTTGATTAAGGAATTTATGAATCACTTGTCTCTTTTTCTAGACCACGCCTTCCTGAGTTTCCGACCATCGCAGGTCGCCGCTGCGTGTGTGGCAGCATCTCGTATTTGCCTTCAGATTTCCCCGAGCTGGACGACAGCGCTGCACCTATTAACAGGCTACACCTGGGACCACCTCACCCAGTGCATTGAACTCATGCTGCTGTAAGTGACACTCACACTCACACACACACTCATGTGAGATAAGAGGTCCAACAGAAAGCCAGGCTGGCAGAGGAGCCTTGAAGGGTAGTGGGCAGCTCAAAGTATTAGTAGTATAATAAGGCCCCTTACTCTCTCTATTTTTGGTTGCCATGGTTTTGGATGATATGATACCTTTTGCTTTAACTAGCAGAGGCTTATAATGTGTGTACAAAGCCTGTGCATTTGATTATCTTAGCTAATAGCTTCAGTGCTGTGTAATTTTAAAAGCTGTAATTAAGTTGCACATTTGTTGGTCAGTGGGTGGCTGTCTGGGTCCATTTGTGAGCGTCTGCACAAGTGTTCACACTAATTGTTTAGGATTTAAAAGGCTTGGCGCAGACTGATCTCTGCTGCGGTTAATAGATTATCCAAGCGCTGTTTTTTCTGAATTTCTTTCATTCAGGTATGTTCACACTGCTCTCTTCCTGCTAAGCAAGGAACCACGCCATTTTATAATTCACAACTCACTTGATTACAAATTTGTTAATTTTTTTCCCCTTTTTTCTTCTTTTGTTTCCCATAGTGCTCATGACAAAGACGTTAAAGAGGCCAATAAGAGCAAATCCACTCCACCTCACAGAGTGTCTCTGCAGACTCAGGCCCACACCTCTCACCTCTCTCCAATGTCAGCCATCCAGCGGCCGGCCTCCTCCTCCTCCACACCACAGCTGCTCTTTCAGCCCGATGGACTCCCTCTCCTCTCCCAGCATTCCCCGTCCCTGTCCCAGCTGCAGGCGCTAGCAGAGTCCCAGGCTTTGGGGCCTGTGGTCAACATGTCTCCGGACTTCCTTCAGAGCCACAGGATGGGTCTCCTCACTGGGGCTCCTTCTATCACTCCTGTAGGCGGCTTCCCCTCCTACCCAAGCCTGGCTTCTGCTCTCCAGCCAGGGACTCGGGGCCTTCCACTGCAGGGCCCCATCTCTGTTCAGATGGCTCTGGCTGCAGAGCCGCGTCACTGTCTGAGTATGGCCTACAGCGGGGGCTACCTGGGCTCTCATCACACCTTCGCAGCCGGCTGCTTTGACAGGTGACGCCAGGAGACGGAGAGGGAACACAAACCCCTGCGGGAGTTCACTATGCTCCCGTCCCAAGTCCCAACCCCCAAATACCCTTTCAGTGACCTGCTCTCCCTCTCCGTCAGCTCCGCTACAGCTCCGGCCTGTCCGGCTACCTCCACACTCGCACAGAGACGCCTCAAACGAAAGCAGAGGTCCAAAGGCAAGACAGACCCGGTGGAAGTCATCACACTGACGTGACAGAAGCTCCACTGACTCAATATGAAATACTGGGGCGTTGTGAACATGTTCTGGACATATTATGAACTGGATTTATAACTCTGTGTTGTTATTATAAGACTGTCATCACTGTGAATGAGATGAGAGCAGCAGTGTGATCCAGACCCCACCTCATTCAGTGCCTACTCTCAGTTGTGTGATAGCTGAGCCAATTTTAGAAGTGCACAGTACACAAAGTATGTGTGAAAAGGATACCTGGCTGCTTGACATTTTTTTCTTAATTTCTTATCCCAAAAATTGAACACATTTTATAGAGGAAATATTGTCTGGTTTTATTTCTTAAGCTTTTATTAGAGAGAGAAGAAGAAGAAATGGGCACTTGTCGCTGACAGGAAGCATGACGGTTGTGTCGACCATTGATCGGGCTCCTGTAGTCTCTGGGAATTCCTCATCACCATGTCGCCTTCAGAGGGGACCAAGAATTCATTGTTTTGAACACAGCAGGAGAAGTCCACAGCCCTGGGTTTTTTCCTTCCTCTCACTGCCCTCGTCATCTCTTCTCTCCCATCTCCAAAGTCGAGCCTTGTGGCAAACAAAAAAAAGAAATGTGGCTTTCTGGCAGCTGCAGGCTTTCTCATACTAAAGTTTTTATGTCTCTGGCACCACTCAAAGAATTGAACACAAACTGATGTGACTGGACCAGCATGGCTATGGAGCCGTGGACGTCTGTTGTGTATTGTAAATATGAATTGCTGCTGCCTTCTTATGAACTGTTGGTTCTGCGTCTGTGTTAATGACTCCAATGTTTACATGAACCACTAAGTATCAGGGACTTGAACAAGATTACTTGAATATAATGCCATTGAAACATGCCATAGCTTTTATTTATGATGACTCATTTCTTGCTTGCCCTTGTTATCGATTTTATTTTAATTTTTTTCAGTTTTGTTTAATGTAGTGTAGCTTTTTATACCAACTTA
This sequence comes from Hyperoplus immaculatus, assembly GCA_949357725.1. Classification (NCBI taxonomy): domain Eukaryota; kingdom Metazoa; phylum Chordata; class Actinopteri; order Uranoscopiformes; family Ammodytidae; genus Hyperoplus; species Hyperoplus immaculatus. The sequence continues at coordinate 9,374,936 of OX442356.1, forward strand.
GAAACACAACATTGATTTTAATTATAGTTTTCCTTTGTACCTCTTCATAGAAACTGTGTGCTCAGGTTTCAAGGCTGAAACTAAGCAGCCTTCTCATTATTCTGTGCTATTATGCTTTAAAGTGGATGCTAATGGAGCATCTGTGGGGGCTGGAATATTCCCCTGCTTCATCACTGGACCATACTCTCCTTACAAGTCAGTAAACTGTCTGTTTGCTTGGTAGTTGAACAACCTCCCAGTCACTCGTTTCACACACAAACATCTGTAGCCAGTCAACGGTAATTGTGTCCCAGATTTCCAAAGCTGCAATCCCCAATCTTCCTCTTCCTGTTAGTTTAAACACATCCAGATTCCCAGTGTCGGCAGAGGGTTACCTTTAACTCAGCATGGAGCCCTTGTTCTGGGATGTTGTTGAATATATTGCAACTGCAGCTCACAACTTATTTGTCCATTAATTTTTTGATTAATGGCTTTGTTTATATAACAAAGAAGCCTGTTATAATTTCCCCTAAACTCAAAGAGATATATCCAAATGTCTTGTTTCATTTGACCAGCAGTCCACACCCAAAGATATTCAGCTCACTCTCTTTTATGACAAAGAAAAGCATCACATTCTTTCGTTTGAAAAACTATAACCAGAGAATTAGGATAATGTTGCTCAAAGAGGTGGAAAATTGTGAGCTTCTTTTGGAGGAACTTATTAATCACTTATCATAATGACTGCTGCCATTTTCTCCCCTAAACCTTGACTTTTCATGATGCTTGAAAGGCTGTGACGTAACCCTTCAAACTGCCTCGTCTTCAGCAGTTGCTGTGCTTGAGCTGTGAACCTCGACATTCATCGTCAGACGTGCATTTCTCAGATAACGCTACTAGAAGCCTTCTGAAAGTGCAACACTCAGACTATTATAGTCCTGAATCACCAGACATGTTGTTCTCCTTCCTGAATAGGACATGCCAACGATATGAACTAAGATACTATGCCTTCTTCTTTTAACTTTTTTATGTACAGTTGTTATATTTTTTACATTCCCTTTTGTTGTATCTTAGTTAAAGCTTTTTGTCATTCTCCTGATGAATGCTGTTGGTGTGAACTAGATTTTGTTTTCTTAAGTTTAGGGTTCAACTTGCTCTTTTCCTCATAATCCACGAGCAACTTCTCACTGAGGTGTCCCAAGGTGCAATATGTTGTTTTTCTGTTCAAACTGACCACAGCTATCACTGTCTCGTGTACACCACTGGTTCATCTTTTGTAACTTATTTTTTGATAATTGTGTGATTTGACTTGCTGTAACTTGATCTCTTCTAGAGGGCAGTAGGCTCTGAACACAATGAATATGTTGCATATTGCAGCCACCCCCCTTTGAGTGATCCACATAACTGAATGCGTTTTTTTTTTCTTTTTTTCTGGAGATTTACCGTGCATTTTTCCTTCCTGTGAAAGGTGCCGATGTCACTCACACCAAACAACACTTGTCTAATGTGATAGTAACAAAATGACACCACAAACTTCCAATTTATATTTTTGTAATATTTTGTACAAATTTGTAGTGTTGGTTTATTTGACACTGAATGGTAAAACGAATACTTTTAGCAGAATGTGCCACGGAAAAATAAACACACAAGTGAACTGAGTTTGTGGGGAGCGTGTTTCTTCAGAGGGAGTGTGAACGAAGGGCCTGCAGCTTTAAGGGAAATGATGGCTCCCAGTGCATCGCTCCAGTTGGTTCAGAGGACGAGGACAATGTGATAAGCCCAGCAGGTTTTACACACAATCTTCCAGCTGTGACCACATGCTGTCTATGCAGTGCTTCATTAAAACAGAGTACTACTAAACCAAATTAAAGCCAGTGGTGTAATGTGACTAAAGTATATTTAATCAAGTCCTGTACCTAGATACCATTTTACGGCATTTTTCCTTATAACAAGTTTGTGTTTTTTTCTTCAGCCGAAATTATCAGTTTGTTTTCAGATTTCATTTTTCGTAACGGTATATGATGTATTTCTTCATGTTAAAGTTTAACGCCAGCTAAAAAAAATAACATAGTCCTTTATTTAGTTTTTATACTTTGTATATGTTTCTAGTCCTTGACTTTTACATGGAGGAAAATTGCACAGGTTTGTATTTTATACTATACACTATAGGTGTGGTATTGCTAAATAATGTATGAACGCCCCTTTATATTTGAAGTCAAATCCAAAGCAAATAACTGAATATATCATTCCCACTAGTGTATCAGTCAGCACAACCACTTTCCCTTTGCAGACAAAGTTATTATTTAGCGACTGAGAAACAAGTTCAGTCTCTCTTCTGCTTCTACAATCCGCCTCCACAGCTCAATCAGAGCTTTCTGTGTTATTATGGCATTTTAATGTATTGAAATCTCTTCAGTGGTGGTGGTCTGTCTCACACACAAGACATTATACTCCTATATAATGTTTGCAAATCGACCGCCCTTGTCGTTGTGGACTCAGCACAGTGGACTGTGGAAATGTTTGAGCATTGGCTCTGTTCTCTTCAACACAGCAGCACAGTATTTATTCTTTTCATGACATTTAAGAGTGGTTTTGTTCCCCCCACCCCTCAGTCGGAACCATTGACCATGATGCAAATGCCTAATCATATCAGCTCACAGATTTGTAATTCCAATTTAGTCAGCGACACAATGTTCCTCCTTATAAGCTTGATCAGAACATTATTAACTTGGCTACGGAAAAGAGCCATCAGTATTCGTCATTGCTCTCATGCACACCATTTACATGATATGTGTGTTTTAAACAACATTTGGTAAAAAGAAATGTTGAGGTTGGATGGAATTTCTTCAATATCTCCAATGTGAAGTGGCCCATTGGTAAAGGGGGGTGGAGGGGTTGGAGATAGGGGCGTGCTCATAGCTGTCAGTTCGATAATGGATCCTTCTCACAGCCTCCTGAAAGCTTTGGCATGCTGCTGGCTTCCTCTTATGTGCCCTCGAGCATGCATTTGGAAAAAGGGTCGGTTGGAGGGAGGGGGCTCATCTTATGTCTGTGTCCGGTGTCTCAGTAGTACATGTGCTTTCAGCTTACAATGCAACATTTGATTAGCATTAGTACATGGATCATGGCCCCTCTGTCGGGACTGCTGAGTGAAAGCAACACTTTAGTTTTTCCGTGCAAGAAGCAAACACCTTTTCACGTTGACTGTTTAACATGGTAGGATTGTCTTTTTGTCAACTGTTTTTTGCTAATAACATTGGTGGCAATGCCTTACCACTCTACAATGATATTTCCACATTGATGAACATAATATATATTTAATGAAAAACTAAATGGACTTTCCTTAATGTGGGGCAATGAGAAATAAGGCTATCATCCAACTACTTAAAGGAGCATGTGTTTTAAAGTTATTGTCAAAGACATAAGTGCGGCCTTTCCTTCATCTGACCAACTCTTTGATTGTTTGGAAAGTCGAAAAGTAAAAGCAGTCCTCCAGTCTGTATCATGAACATTTATTTTTTAAATTCCCCTCATGATAACACATGACAGAAGAGCTTCATCTAAAGTTAGAAAAAGCTTCAAAGTGTCCTCCCCTGTGAAGTCACACTCATTAAAAAGCTCCGTGAAGGGAGCCTTGTGATTTGAAACCATGAGAAGGAGTTTTTTTTTTATCAAGCAACAGCTGCAAGAGCAACAGTTTCTTTAATGAGCGAGTTCTCCCCAGCATGTCAAATGTCCAGGATGAGTGGGTGAGTGTCATCAAGTCTACCTCTTACAGAAGGAGCAATGTGCAAAAAATGAATTGATGGAGACTTGCTCTCAAGGAATTATCACCTTATAAGAGCATTACAAAAAGCAATACGTTGAATACTTGTATCCCAAATTCTGGTAGATTGTTATCATTATCTTGTTATCTTACAAAAAGTAGAAACCCAATCGCAACATATATTACTAAGATTTACTTTATAGAGGCAAAGTCGCTCTGGTCCTTCTTTATTGAAGAATGATGGCGCCTCTTAGTGGTGAGAGTGAAAAACTGCATCTCTTCTGCTTAACAATGCTAAGTCAATAATGTGAACACAGTTATTTGAAAAGAACCTGTAACATTTGTGAATATACACATCTCTACCACGTCAGTATCAACAGCTAAAGTGGAAATGTCTGACCCGGCTTTTTGTCAATGAAACTGAGGTGACTTACTCTGCACTTTGGCTATTTTGAAAAAACCTGACCAAGACATATATATGTTAATGAACCAAATCTTTAATTGAAAAGAAAGTGGTTTCTAATGGGACCATTTTTCATGTCCATTTCCAAATAATTTAAATATTGCTATATGCATACTGTGTTATTCATGAAAAAGCTTTCTCTTCCTCCCAAAACCTTTCATTCTAAGTGCTCTGGTCACATATACATGATCTTGAGTTTCTCAGATGCTCATCGTGTGAATGTTAGCTTATCAACTGAAAAGCCATTTTACTTCATAAGTTCTCCTCACCCTTATAAACATTTAAGAGATGTGCAAATTAAGAGGTCTGAAACTAGGCTGTGTGCACGTTGCATTTTTATATCAAAAGCCAATGTGATAGACACGTGGCAAGTTGGAATATTCCGCAATGTTTAAATTTTTTTCAACAACATTAGACATCTTAATAAATCCTAAATAAGGTTGTGTGGCCACCCATGTTACACACTAATCAATCGTTTTTCTTGCATTGAGCTAGTGTTAGTCATAGGTGTTAGTTTCCCCAGGTGTTCATGAGATTGTATTCAGGAAAATATAATTCACTGCAGGCACTGTTCACATGAATCAAATATCTAATATATTATATCACCTGGGCCTAGCTAGGACCTGCAGCCCTTTATTGTTCTTATTAATGCTGACAGCAGAAATTTGGTTCTATGCATGAGTCTACCTGCACCTGCACCCTTGTCAATAGAAGTTACTGGTCATCTGGGGACTCTCAGTTCTGTGACAGTCAGGCCAGCTTATTGTGCAGATTCTGCCTTCCCATCATTCAGCGCAGCATTGGTTCTTTCCAATGGAGGTCTGCTCCGGTGTAACAGTGTACGCAGGCAGCCATGTTGGAGTCATGACAGCTTTTGCCAGAATTCTGTAGAGGAAATTCAACTTTATAAATGAAAACCACGGATGGACAGACGGTTTCTTAGACAGCGTCTCATGTCCCAAGGCATCGCTATAAGGCTAATGTTACTCACTAGTCAACTCATTTGTTGGCTATTTGTAACAGCTTGGCCCTAGTTGCATTTGAAAAGTGAAACCTTAAAGCTTTTGTTCGATTTTTTTTGGATAGCTTGCGGTGGGATAAGGTTATGTGGGGCCCGATGTCATAATAGCACATGTTACAATGCCACTGAAAAGTTGGAGAGAAAAATGGAAAGATTATGTGTCAAAAATGTAATTCAGTCTGAGAAAGTGTTTCATCTGTCCAACAAAAATAAAGGCTAATTTCTAAATGACAGTGGTTTTGTATGCTCTATATCTTGGCTGTGACTTCAGTTTCAGTTAATTCCTTCCATATACTGAAACCATTCATTCACAGTTTTAGTGTGAGCTCCGCCTAAATGTACAGCCACACCAAACGCGTTAGAGGTGTAAAAAAAACTTCATTTTTGCATAGGGAACCATTGGTTTAGGCGTGTTGATGCATTACACGCGGTAAAGCGGCGTGTTAAGGCCTTTGCACACCGGGCGCGTTTTATTTGTGCGATAAATTTGCACGTTATTAATAATTACCGAACGTATACAGAGTCAATGGCCTACATTGTAAAAATAAAAGCCGCAAATTCGTCTAGCAAAATTACGGTGCTGGTGAGCACCGTAATTTCGCTAGGCGAATTTGCGGCTTTTATTTTTTCGAACTGAGTTCGATTTTTCTGTGATGTCGCTTCCTAAAGTGAGACCCGACAAAATTCACCTTCCAAAATATTCGCTTTTTTGTACCGTTTATCCGTGTCGCGCCCGGTGTGCAACAGCCTTTTTAGGCGCGGTAGCCGCGTTTTTACACCCAAAGTTCAAAAAATTAAACTTTTTACATTCCAACGCGTGAGCCAATCAGCTTGGAGAATGACCGGACGTCACGGACATCGGCACGGTCGGAGGACAATGTACTCAGTGGCTGGGAAACACAGAGGAAAATGTATTTGCGGGCGGCCTTTGCTGTATGACAGCCGCTCGGAGAATGGGCTTCCTGGTTAATTCAGTGAATGTGCGGCTGTGCTTTAGCCGATAAACCAAGTTAGCGTCGGTGAACTTTCACGACAAGTACAGCGAAGCACCGGTGTTTATCTACGCCAGCCACGGTCCCCTGTCACAGCCAGGTAGGGGAATGTAGGCTACTTGCCTTTATTTTGTACTGCCGTGCACACAGTGCTGCTGTATGGGTTTTGTATGTTGCTGGCGCTGCCTTGCTGTTTGTGTGCATTTCCGAGCGGCGTAAATATGCAATGCTGTTTTATTGCTAGGCTATTGTTGCTGTTCAGTTGGTGTTTTTTTTTTTTTTTGGCACAGTTGTTGGCCGTGTTGTTCGTTGTTTTTGTGCGGACATACACGCTGTTGTATCGGGTCTAATCGCAGCCATGGTTGATTAGGGGAATACATATGGGGAGGCTCATTTAGCTGCGTAGGCGCGTTGAACCATTTTTGTGACACAAAATGATCAAGCGGCAGGCCGCACCTTAGAACTCTCTTTAGGAATCTATCTGTTCATTAACTGATGTGCTCCAAGTTTAATGATGAGTAAACCTAAATGGACATGGATATTGTGCTATTCATTTGCTCATTAATTAAGCTGGATGTCTGGACAAAAACACTGACTGCATACCAACAATTACAGACACATTCCTTTAAGGTTTCAGTTCATTTGGTTAAAGTGTTGAAAAATATATGATATAAGCCAAAGAATGCAAACAGAAACAGAGAGCAGCATAAAGTAGTTCCAGGCGCCTATTTAGTGTAGTGCAATTGCTTCATCATGGCTTTAACAGGGAAATATGTGCTCCAGAATTAGGCGAACTATGACACATGTGCTTACTTACATGACTAAATATTTCAAAGTGTATCGATTAGTGTTAAATATGTCCTCAGCAGTTATCGAAATATAACAGACATGTACCAGAATGACACCTTCAGTTTGCGTAACAACACTTTCTCAGCTGTCAGAAAGAGAGTGTAAACTGGAGGTTACTGGTGGTTTCATGTTTAAGATTTTTCAGATATTTAAACAATGACTGTCCTCGTTCCACTGCAGCTTGGTCATACTTGCTTCCGATGGGAGTAAACTCACCATTCAGTCCCACCAAATACTTTACACTGCTGAGGTGGTTGGTGACAAGCTTGTTGATGTGAGATTGTGCAATGCCAGCTATCGGTATATGAATGTGTGTGTGAATGGCAATGTGTAAATGGGAACAGGTCTCCCTTGCAAAAGAGTCTCCAGTCTCAATGGGACCATAAATAAAGGCTAAAAAAAATCCAAAAAAAAAAAACTAGATAATTAGTAAGAAAAAAAAGGAGGCTGCTTCATTTGAAAGCTTAAAAAGGTTGTGTTAGGATTCAACATAAATAATTTAAGTTCAAGCATTCAACATCTTTCTCTTTTTGTCTTTCCCTAGAATCCTTTCTATTCACAAAACATAGTTATAGATATTGAAAGATGTGTTTACATCACTACAGCTGTCTCTTACATTTGCAAATGATCAATGTGTGTAACCAGACGGCTGGTGTGTCCATGCATCTATTATGGAGATGTAATCTATGAACACTGGCACAGAATGAGGAAACCTTTGATCAGAAACTGTTTTCATGTAAAACAAGACCTGCTAGCAGCCATTCCTGGGCATGCTGTTTCCAACCAAACCAAAATCATTTGAACCAATTAACTGATATGTGGTACCATTGTTAAAGCCCTGTGCTCTCAATAAAAAACGCATAAACATAAAAGAAATTAAAATGTGTACCGATGATGACAATAATGACGATTGGACAGTCAGCATGTCCAAAAGGGAAGTGTGATTTCAACCACAAACCATAAAAAGCACAAATGTCGGTTCTCACACAAATGCTTTCTATTAAGTAGAGACAATTATATATATATATACAAATTCTAACAGTTCACAAACAAAAATAGTAATAACCATCCAAACCCCATTTTGACCATGTTCATTTAAAGGCGGAGTCAGCGATTCTGGAGAATGTTTGTTGTCAAAATCACTTTTTGTCAAAATCAGTGAATATCTCCTCACAATCCGCTACCTGACAATACTGTGTATACGTGAATGAAAAATCTGGTGTTAATGCACAGCCTAGGCTCTGTAAACTGGTATGTAAAGAAAGGGGGCCCCGTATTCTCCGGAATCAAATACTCCACCTTTAAAATACAATTTCCACATAACACACCAGAGGGCTGCTTGCATATGTTCAGCACATGTGTCTGTTCCATGTGTTCCCTATTCAAACTACAACCATTAAACAACTCTCATGCCAAGGATGATATCTACTCTATCCATAACCAAATCAGTTTCATCTTTTTGAGAAATTGTAGTTTGCCTCTACAATGGGTATGTACAAGTTACAAAGCCCAGCTGTTTGCCTGGTTTTAATCTTGAGACCTCGAACGTCAGAGAATATTAAGACAACTTCAATGATGTCAGAAAAGTGGAAGAAAATCTGATTATTGCTCAGCAAAACAGATGATATACAGGAGATTTTTTTATTGGATCAAACATAGACACTGGGAAAGGAAAATTGCTCCCTCATTGTAGAGATACAGAACATAGTTTTACCTCATTTAGTTTCAAAAGAACAAACAACAGCCATGCGAAACCTCAAGATGTTCCAGCTGCTGACCGCTACAGATGGTAACTTTGTTTTTCTTTGCTTCCAGTAATCAGGACAAGAACTTCCTTGATGTGGTTAACCTTCTAGAACCGCTCTCCCAAAAAGCATGTTGAGTCTCGCAGCCATTAGATCCTTTTACTGACTCTTTTGAATGTCACACCCTTTTCTCCCGGAACTGTGCAGATCTAGAAGAGATGGTGTGATGAATTAGAAAGTGAAAATACGGTAAATTGCAATTTTAAATTCCGGTTGTTGTAACATATTTTGCTAGATTTTTGTTGTTGTGTTTTTTGTTTTACACAGGGAAAGGAGTTTCTTGCATTACCATTACTAATTTATCATTGACCATCTCTGCTGTGAAGTGGTACTGAGGAAAGTTGATTGCAATCTTGCTTCCTTCCATAGTGACAGGAGCCTGCAGGTCACAAGGACAAAAAGGTCGAAGAGAAAGGGGAAGTGTCCATTTAGTTTGAATACATGACACATTGTTAATATATAGCAGATCTGAGGTTAAAGTTAGAGTCAGCGATTCTGGAGAATGCTTGTTGTCAAAATAACTTTTGTCATGTCAGAGGTTTTCTCTTCACGATCCACTACCTGTCCCTACTGTGTGTGCGCTGAATTTCTTTTTGGAGTTAATACCTAGGCTCTGTAAACAGATCTTAACCAAGGACATGTAAGCAAATGGGGCCCACAGTAGCAAGAAAAAGGCCTATTTACAGAACCTAGGGTGTGTATTTAACACTGGATTTTTTTTTAGCGTACAGTACGGAGAGGCATAGCAGATCGTGAGGAGATATTCACTGATTTTGACAACAAGAATTCTCCGGAATCTCTGACTATCACTGAGATCATGTTAACTCATTTACTCACCTTGAATTTGGAGCCCTTCATGGTCGCCAACTCACACTCCTGTCCCACGCTGAACTTATTGGACCAGGTCCAGTTGGGAATGCTCTGCGTCCAGGTGAAGTCGTTCCCCTCCTGAAGCACCTCTGTCTGTACTTTGTGCTCTGTCTTGGCATTGAGGAGCCCTGGGAAATACCAATACCACAATAACACATAAATCCTAAAAAAGTTCAAACAAGTCACAACTTACATTTCTCCTTTTGTGGCTCACGAAATGCAACACACACACAAAATGAATACCAATAGCTTCCAGAAACTCCTCATAGTTGTCCTGACTCTCGAGCTCGTATTTCCCAGCGAAAGCCATGATGGTGAAAGAGGTGAGATGCCGTGAGGAAGGAGTTTATGAGACAAATCAAAGAGGAGTGGCCTGCTACAGACACTCTCTTACTGTTCTTTTTAGATTTTCTGCCATACCCGCCTCTAACTTCCCTCTCAGGCACAGCTCAGCCCCACATGTGTGTGACACATGTCAGCCGTTAGTTTTTTCCATGACAGTTTTTTCTTGTTGTTTTGTTTTGCTACAATGCTGGAGCTTGGCAAAAAATTCAAAGCATTTCCCAGCTCATGGCAGCGCCGGCACTCTTGCAAGTTTGAGCATGTGTGTGTGTGTTTGAGTAAGAACATAACATAGAGTGTGTACCTGTCACACCTCTCCAACATCCTGTAAAAAGAGATCAGGTGTTTACAGAGCCGGCCCAAGCCTTCAGGGGGCCCTAAGCGAAATATGATTGGGGGCCCCTCTCCAATGTTAGCGGTGCTGAAACTAAAGATCTTTGTTAAATATCATTCACACACCCAGTGTTTTCTGCTAGTGCCTCCACTGTGCAGCTGTGCGAAAATATTAGACAGCCGAGTTTCAGCCCCTCGTAGGGGTGTCCGGGGGTATGCCCCCCCGGGAGATTTTTTTAACCTTTTTAAAGTGAAATGCATGAATCTGGTGCACTTTGAGAGGAAAATTAATAGGCTAAATCTGAGAGATTTTGTGTGAACAAATAATTTGGAGACACTGGGTCAGATTAATTAGAAGCTATTGGAGAAGGACACATGGATTTTCCATAAAAATATTAATATAAAATAAAATATTTTGGAGGGTCCTCTGGGTTGGGCTTGGAGCTCTTTTTCTTTTACTGTGCATATTTCTCTGTAATATAATGAATGCATTTAAATGTAGTGAGAGGAACGAAGCAGAAGAACTCTGTTGTCCAGCTACTGTATCTTTTTTTCCACAGACGAGGCTGAAATAGGCTATAGACTATACACAGTGCATGGGCAACTGAGGGCAGCCCCATTTCCAATTGTTTTTAAATAAGCTCAATACACACTGTGCATGGATGTGAACGTGACATGATCAGATCGTTTCGGATTACCTCCCAGATGAACTGATTACCTTTTTAGACTATTAATTATCTCGACCAAAAAATGTTATTCCTTTTTTTGTATGATAACTCACATTTGCATAATATGATGTTAATATCAAACACACAAAGTAAAAAAAAAAAAAAAAAAAAAAATTTTTTTTTTTTTTTTTTTTGAGGGGGCGCCCGCTTAGTTCGCTTATGCCTCGGGCCGGCTCTGGGTGTTTACTGTGCACACAATATGAACACACCCAAGAGATACAATGATGTAATGTGGTTGAAAAATATTTTTTTTTTATTTGCAATGTCTTCTCCTATCTGTCAGTTTTGGAAAATGGCTGCAATTAATAATTATTTCAATATTGTACATTATGTGTATTTCTCTCTCGATTAAACAATTCATATTTTGGTCTAAAAATGTCATTAAATACACTCACACAAATATAAAAAATCACAATTTCAGAGCGCTGTAGTAGTCAACTCTATATTTAAATGAATTGCTTTGCTTGACCAACAATCCCAGAGATATTTAGTTGAATAAACAGAATCATAGAAGACTAAGACCATTTTTGAAAGACTTTCACAGGCAAACACACAAAAAAATATTGGGTTCATTTTCTGTTGGTCAATTACTAACTAATTATTTGCTGCACATCCTCAAAAAGACCATAACAGGTTTGAAATACTAATCGTGAGAAAGAGATGCTGATGGGACTGTTCATGACTGGAGTGCAGTCACATAAAGCAATCTATGCCACAAGGTTGGCAAAACCTTCAAGGTTGCTGAATGCAAGGGCTTCCATCATTTCATACCAAATAAAATGTGGAAGTGCAAAGGGACATATAGGAAGAGCCGACTGTGTGCCAAAGGTGACGTGAGACGGAAATATTGAGTGCCCTCAGCTGAAATAGAATTTGAACTCAAAGAGGAGTTGAAGTCATGTTTGTGAAAACACTCTGCGACTCCCCTCTATATACAGTATAACCCTTATTCACCTTCTGACCTCCTCCTTTATCCTTGAGAGATGTTGTGATGTGCTGTATGTTCCCAATGTCTTGTGCTTCATTCTGTGCTGTATAGCAGTGTGTCCATGTCCTTAGCTTGACTTTGATCTTAATTTTGGAGAGATCTTGCTTTATCCACATCGGAGTCTTCTTCACCATAGTGATATCCTACTATGTATTCCAGAATAAAACTCAACAACATAGAAATAATGCATTTTGTTATCATCCATGATAAATAAAAAAATAATCCAAAACCAAATACAGTACGTAGGCTTCATCGACAGCATTTTAAATGAGTATTATTTGGATGTAGAATCTTTTAGCAGCGGTGTAATCCACCAAATGGAAAATACTCTTGGTCAGTGAACAAAGTCATGATACAGTATATCTGTTGTCCTGATAGACTTCTTTATTAGTTAATTTGTGTGCCCTTGATCTTAGCCTCTTTTACCTATTGGTATATATATATATGGATGCTTCAATTTATAGGCAAATACATCTTCAAATACATTTAGACAAAAGGAAAAACAAGAACTAAGCTTGAAAAAAATTAAAAAATAAACGGCTGTCTGGCGGAAAAAGTATTGTACATTTAGCGTACAATTGAGAGAATATATATATATATATATATATATATATATATATATATATATATATATATATATATATATATATATTAGGTTAGCATATATACACTACCGTTCAAAAGTTTGGGGTCACCCAGATAATTTTGTGTTTTCCATGAAATCTCACAGTTGTATTCATCAAATGAGTTGCAAAATGAATAGAAAATATAGTTAAGACATTGATTTTAAATTCAATTTGTTGAGGTATTCTGAAGAAATTTCACTCCACGCTTCCTGAAGCACCTCCTACAAGTTGGATTGGCTTGATTTGCAATTCTTATGTACCATACGGTCAAGCTGCTCCCACAACAGCTCAATAGGGTTGAGATCTGGTGACTGCGCTGGCCACTCCATTAGAGACAGAATTCCAGCTGACTGCTTCTTCCCTAAATAGTTCTTGCATAACTTGGAGGTGGGCTTTGGGTCATTGTCCTGTTGTAGGAGGAAATTGGCTCCAATCAAGCGCTGTCCACAGGGTTTGGCATGGCATTGCTAAATGGAGTGATAGTCTTCCGTTCAAAATCCCTTTTACCTAGTACAAATCTCCCACTTTACTAGCACCAAAGCAGCCCCAGAACATCACATTACCTTCACCATGATTGAGCGATGGCGTCAGGCACTCCTCCAGCCTCTTCACTTGCTCAGTTGTGCACCAGGGCCTCCCACTTCTCTTTCTATTCTGGTTAGAGCCCGTTTGTGTTGTTCTCTGTAGAAAAGCACCTCTGTACACTTACAGTCATATGAAAAAGTTTGGGAACCCCTCTCTGCCGGCATTATAATTGACTCTGCTTTCACACAAAAAAGATAAAAGTGGTATGTCTTCAATTTACCAGGAACAGCTAAGTACTGGGATGTTTTCCAAACAAAGATTTTTTGAAAAGCAGTATTTAGTTTTATGAAATTAAATAAAATGTGAAAAACTGGCTGTGCAAAAATATGGGAACCCTTGTGGTCTTGCTGATTTTAATGCATGTAACAGCATGTAAAACTGAGGACTTTAAACACAAAATTGGTTGGATTATGTTGTTAAGCCTTGAACCTCATATATATATATCTGTTTAATCATGATAAAAGGTATTTTAGGTGCCTAAATGCAAGTTCCACTTCTCTTTGACTCTTTGCAGAAGTGAGACAGAATGCGATCATCAAAACAGCTCCCAAAAGATCTTAAAAACAAAGATTATGTATTGTCATGGTTTAGGGGAAGGCTACAAGAAGCTTTCCCAAAGGTTTCAATTGTCAATTTCTACTGTAAGGAACGTTGTCAGGGAATGGAAGGACACAGGCACAGTTGCAGTTAAACCCAGGTCTAGCATACCAAGAAAAGTACAAGAGCGGCATATGCGGCGGATTGTGAGAATGGTTGCACACAACCCAAAGATCACCTCCAAAGACCTGCAAGAACATCTGGCTGCAGATTGTGTATCTGCACATGGTTCTACAATTCAGTGCCATTTGCACCAAAACATCTGTATGGCCGGGTGATGAGAAGGAAGCCCTTTCTGCGCCCATGCCACAGATACAGTTGCATGGAGTATGCAAAAGCTCATTTAGACAAGCCAGATTCATATTGGAAGAAAATGCTTTGGACTGATGAGACAAAAATTAAGCTATTTGGTCTTTATAAAAAGCAGATGTTTTGGTGCAAATTGCGCTGAATTGTTGAACGATGTACAGATACACAATCTGCAGCCAGATGTTCTTGCAGGTCTTTGGAGGTGGTCTGTGGGTTGTGTGCAACCATTCTCACAATCCTCCACCTATGCCGCTCCTGTTTTTTTCTTGGTCTGCCATGCCTGGGTTTAACTGCCACTATGCCTGTGTCCTTCCATTTCCTGACAACGTTCCCTACAGTCGAAATTGACAATTGAAACCTTTGGGAAAGCTTCTTGTAGCCTTCCCCTAAACCATGACAATGAACAATCTTTGTTTTTCAGATCTTTTGGGAGCTGTTTTGATGATCCCATTCTGTCTCACTTCAGCAGAGAGTCAAAGAGAAGTGCAACTGGCATTTAGGCACCTAAAATACATTTTCTCATGATTAAACAGACATTTCTATGGGGTTCAAGGCTTAACAACATAATCCAACCAACTTTGTGTTTAAAGTCATCAGTTTTACATGCTGTTACAGGCATTAAAATCAACAAAACCACAAGGGTTCCTATATTTTTGCACAGCCAGTTTTTCAGATTTTATTTTATTTCATACAACCAAATACTGCTTTTCAAAAAATCTTTGTTTGGAAAACATCCCAGTACTTAGCTGTTCCTAGTAAATTAAAGACATACCACTTTTATATTTTTTTTGTGAAAGCAGAGTCAATTATAATGCTGGCTGAGAGGGGTTCCCAAACTTTTTCATATGACTGTATATAGGTATTCCACAAAAATCAGCTGTTTCTAGCTAGAATAATCATTTACCACATTAACAATGTCTAGACTGAATTTCAGATTCATTTAATGTTATCCTCATTGAAAAAAACAGTGTTTTTCTTTCAAAAATAAGGACATTTCTAAGTGAGCCCAAACTTTTGAACAGTAGTGTATGTCCATCATAAGTCTGACTATGTGAATGGGAAGTCAATTTTGTTTTGACTAATTCATTCTGATGGAGATAACAGTACATGTCTAGAGTGTATCTATTCATGACTTTACCTGCTATGGAACCACATGACAAATATTGAGTGAGGCCTAAATGTGTGGACAAATTGTCCAGAGAACTCATTACCAGCTGCTGGATGACTTTTAAAGGTTGGTGTCTTTGTCAACATTAAAGAGCTTGGGAGGCTTTTATCTGATTTATCCTCTCTTTTAGTCTCTGCAGAGGGCCTACAGGTCTAGATTGACCTTTAGCATCTTTTTGTTTGACATCACGTTTGAAGTGTATTGCACTGAGAAATATAATTTCATTGATACAGTAGGTCAATGAGGAACAAAGTCCACACTCATCCCTGCTTCAAATATAATCGGTGGTCGTGCTTGAGAGTCATTCTGAACCTCTTCTGGCATCACTTTGATATTCTACACGTTTCACTTGAATATTGTTACAGTATTCTTGCAACACATTACACAGATTAATGCCACAGAAGGACCACATCACATCACACTGTTGTACACTGGCGCTTTCTTGCATCTTTCTGTTGCCTTTCTATTTGTGCATCCTTAAAACGTTGCCTTTTGGCAAGTCTGAACGATTTCTCAAAGAATGCGACCATGCTTCTGTGTTAGGGTGGTTGACTTAGCCAGTACAAAAACAATAATGTTCTGTAGTAATAATTATAAATGTAATTACTATGTATTTTTTTCTTGTTGAGGCGATTGAGGGGAAAATGAAAGGGTCAGTGGCTTGCACCTAGCAACCAGTGTACCACATGTCCCTGGTAAAGTCCCTGTAGAGCAGCAGTTCCCATGGCAACAACATGTCCATTGTTCGATACCTCAAAGACGTCATGAGCTAATAGATTACACTTAATGAGTGTGGTTAAACCTTTCATCAATTAACTATTCAAAACGTTTGCAATAAGAGTCAGGTCATTTCCCATATCGCTACTAGATAGGGGGGAACGGGGGAATCTGAGGCATCGGGTAATGTGAGCCACCCCCTGTATCTAGGCAACGGAAAACATTTGTGGTCATGTGAGATATATGTTTTCAAGCCCCTCTCATTTCCCCATGGCCCTGAAAGAGAGGACCTCATGGTGCTGTGGTAAGCATGTTTTTTTCACCAAAATAGGTATTTTGCATGTAAAAGTAAATTTTCTTGCTGTCAACTTAATCAACTGTTGTGCCAAAGCAAATGTATTCACGTAGAAAAACTTCTATCATACGTGTTGATGAACTACCAACATATAAAAACCATGTGATGATATTAGCTAAAGATTAGCCTGAAATGCTAAGAGAGGTAGTTTTTTGTGAGCCAAATGCTGTGGGGGAAAGTGAGCCACTGTCTCACTTTCCCCCACCATGAGGCACAAGTTAAGTTTAGTCTTAAACATATTTTAATGTAATATTACATGACATATGTTTTATTTTAATGTCATACACATTGTAGAAAAGCCATCATGCCAAGGAAATACACCAGTAAGACGACCTGGGGCAACCACACGGAAAGAGCACCTTCCCATCTTTCCCTGTAACCTTCAGGGCTGGAATGTAGAGTAGGCCTAGTTGTAGAGTATGACAGGCTGATGTTATAATCCAGTTGGGTCTTCTCCTGTGTTCTGAGTCCCAGGCTGTTCTCACTGGTTCTGATTTTCCTATGCTTTGACCCCCAGACACAAGCTGGCTCTAAGGGTCCTGTGTTCTGACCCCCAGACTGTGTTCTAATCTAACTGGTTCTATCTTTCATTTGAATCTTATTAAAACCTTTTGAATTATAATATGTTGTATTTGATTTTGTTCAGAGTTACTTTCAAGTGTTTAGAAAATTTGCTTTGCTTAATTGACCAAACCCCATCATTCTTTTACTAGTCCGACATTAGTTCTGGAATGTGTGGCTAGCTTTCAGGATTCTTACTGTTACAATATGTGTTGTTATGGTAGTTTCAGAGTGGAAAAAGTAAGTGGATCAGTTTACCCCACAGCTGGGGTAAAGTGAGCCACATGACAACTTTTTTTTAAATAATCATATTTTCACTGCCCTTTGTCTTGAAAAAAGTCTGCTAATGCCCATTTCTAGGAAACATCCTGAATTAATGGGAAATGTGTAAATTTGAGTGATAAAACATTTTAGCTCGCTTAGAGGGGAGCAAATGTAAAAAGTGGCTCAGATTACCCCGTTCTCCCCTATATATAGCAAGCCTGGACTTGACGACGGTAAAATCGAATTGCATTGTGGGAAATGTAACAACTCTCCTTCCCAACAATACATTTGCTAACATCATCAGGCTAATATACCCACATGATCATCTTGAAATGGTCTCCAAGGTAACACCATTTTGTGCTCCTCTGCGAAAGAGCGAGGAATCCAAACCCGCTCTTAGCTGCCTACAGTCGAACATAGCTGCAAACACGTGACGGTAGTTCTTGTTGAATAAAGCGTAGAGGAAGGGGTTCAGAGAAGAGTTAGCATATCCCAGCCATGCGGAGGCCTCCAGGAGAAGGGGGCTGATGCTGTAGCCCTCCATGGGATTGACCACGTTCATGCAGAAGAACGGAAGCCAACAGAAGACAAAGACCCCCATTATCAGACCCAGTGTCTTCACGGCCTTCCTATCCTTCTTCAGAGAATATCTCTCCAGGCAAGCTTGGACTCTTCTGTTGGAGATGGTCCTCACGGGGCTGTGGTCCAACCCAAGCTGGCCTGTATGCTGATCGATTGCATGGATCCACCTGGTTTGCCTCCGGGCGGCCTTGAAGATTCTCACATAGGCAAACAGCATGAAACCCATCGGAACAAAGAAAGAGATAGCTGAGGTGGCGAAGGCATAGGGGACATGGAAAGTGGCCAAACAGGTCTGCGTATGTAGCTGTGTGCTACCAGTGCCCACCTCAGCCTGAGTGTACATCCCAAGAAAGACGCATAGGGAGGAGATGACCAGAGGCAGTATCCAGCAGAGCATTAGCAGCAGAATGGCCACACGCTTAGGAGACATTCGGGCGGGGTAGTGCAGTGGATCGCACACCGCCACATATCGGTCCAGTGCCACACAGCTGAGGTGGAAAATGGAGGACGTGCAGAAGTATACGTCCAGCAAGAAGTGTGCTCTGCAGAAGCAGTGACCAAAGTGCCAGCTGCTGTCGACGGAGCGCGCTAAGATGAAAGGCATCACCAGCACGGCAACAAGGAAGTCTGCCACCGCCAGGGAAACCACAAACGCATTGGTGGTTGTCCGCAGGCTCGGGAAACGCGCCACCGCGGCCACGATGAAGAGGTTTCCCACGATGGCCAAGATGGGAATGGGTATCAGCAGGCAGAAAACTAAGACTTTTCCAGTGGTGCTATGAAATAAAGTAGAAACACTGCCGTTAAAAGTCAGGTTGTGTTCCTCTGAGGTGTAAATCATGATTCGACAAGAACCAAGACATCAACCACTCGATATGAAATCCATCGAGGGTGTGTGTTTCCTTGCAGTGCGATCATGACTCACCTGCTACTGTTCTTAGGTTTCTATGTTCTTAAGCCATATGACGCTGCATGACTCGTGTACTCTTCATGTGTGTGTGTCTGTGTGTGATTAATCCATTGCGAAAACAAAGTCCATCAGGAGTAAATGATTAACCAGTCAGTGGAGCATCAGGTAAGTTAGGTAGATCTATAGAGTTAGACCTCTCATCATGGCTGAGCCGTGATTGAATGTGCCTGTCTATGTAAACCCTCAGATTTATCTCCTATTTATTTGTCTCTTCTCACTGCTCTCAAATGCTCCACTAAATTCCGACCCTAATATTTCCTATTCTTTACCCAAGACACCCAAAAACGGTGCTGGCCTACTGTAATCGGATTGTATGTCTAAAGTGCTTGTTCTTTTCACATCCATAAAGTAGAGTTTCAGACAAAAAAAGTTTGCAGCATTCGAGCAACGTTCTATGTTTATTCATCGATCACATTTTTCTAATATTAATATTCGGAACAACTTTGAACATCAATTATACAAAACACAAGACCATATCAGTTTTTTTTTATGATTGTGCGCATAGCAGATAAACCAGGTTATACTTTATTTCCACCACATACCATTAAGATACCAAGTGACTGCAACAGAAAGGTGATCATTTGTCTTATTATTATTACACATTTTACACGGGTCAGGGTTCACTGTCATGTTCAGTCTTTTCACAGTTCTGACATGGATTAAAGGGAAGGCTTGTGTTGCGTAGGTCATTTCTTCCTCTGAAAATGTCTTTTTTTTATGTGAAATCAAAACGCATGCTCTGGTTTCTTTCCTATCCCAAAGAGGGCATCACACACTAATTGTAATGAATTGTCTTTGCTGTCCTTTGACTGAAACCAACCTGTCTAGGTCAACCACGGATACAGTAACATAGGACGAAAAATACCTTTGATACAGCAGCATAGTCAAAGCACAGTTACCTTCACCTGACATTGACCAATAAAGACGACGATGACGACAATCCAATGTCTGATGAATGATCATGTACAGGGAGTGCAGCGAGCCTGCGAAATCTTACATCCTCTTTAATCCTTTGAAAAACACAGCCTCATTTCTTCACACCTTGTCCTCGGGCACCATGCTGTCTTTATTGATGCCTCCCTTGTCTCTATTCTTCACAAAGGAGAAAGAGAAAATACCTCCAGTAGTCTCCTCGGTTGGTTTGCCTCCTCTCAACTCCCCTTTCAAACGTCCCTGCTGACAGTCTACAGGGCTCCCAGGCAGCAGGTTGGGTGTAGAGGGAGTCGGGGTTGTGGCCCCCCAGATGTATAACGTTTCCCCTTCAGGGCACGGCGGGAGGCCCTTGGTCAGGTAGCTGGGGCTGGGACTAGCCGAGGAAGGCAGCGTACGTTGGCTGCCGTTCAAGCAGACAGAGTTGTGATCCATGGAGTCTTTACGCGAGTGTACGGATGATCTGGAGTTGGAGGACCGGTAGTTGTAAGCCCTCAAGCCAGGGAGTTTGCGTTGGTGACACTGGCACTTTAGGATGCGAATGAAGGCCAGTTTGAACTCTCGGCTGTAGTAAGGGTAGATGATGGGGTTCAGGCAGCTGTTGAAGTAGCCCAGCCAGAAGATCACTTTGAAGAGGACATCGGGCGGGCGCAAGTTCACATTAAAAGACCCTGCAAAAGCAGAAAGGAGAGAAATTGAGAATTGAACACATTTTCAACTGAAGTTGGAAGTACAATTAAAATCAAAATGCAATGTGAGGTTGTTGTTTGTGAAGCTGTTATTTTGCGTATGTTGCGTATGATCATTCAAACCTTAGCAAACCAAACCCATAAATAGAGTCTTGTAGAAATATTTCACTTATTACAAAAATATCTTTCGAGCTACTACAGGTGAAAATCATAAGAGATGCACTGAACCAACTTTTTTTCTCCTCATACTTATACCAATACCCGAGTGATAATGCAAACCTAGGCGTTTCCTTTTCTGAAATGTAAAGTTTGTATCTCTTACTGCCAGGAAGTCATTGGAATAAATTCCATGTAAGTTAACAATAAGGCCAGGAATGGCTGTGAATGAATAAATACAACTGATATTGGAAAGACTAAAACTTTTGAAATGACATTGATGAAACAACTGCCTTAATAATTTGGATGGTCACATCATGGCTTGCTCATTATACACTCAACAAAAATATAAACGCAACACTTTTGTTTTTGCTCCCATTTTTCATGAGATGGACTTAAAGATCTAAAATTCATTCCAGATACACAATATTACCATTTCTCTCAAACATTGTTCACAAATCTGTCTAAATGTGTGATAGTGAGCACTTCTGCTTTGCTGAGATAATCCATCCCACCTCACAGGTGTGCCACATCAAGATGCTGATCTGACATCATGATTAGTGCACAGGTGTGCCTTAGACTGTCCACAATAAAAGGCCATCCTGAAATGTGCAGTTTTGTCTCACAGCAAAATGCCACAGATGCCACAAGCATTGAGGGAGCGTGCAATTGGCATGCTGACAGCAGGAATGTCAACCAGATCTGTTGCTCGTGCATTGAATGTTCATTTTTCCACCATAAGCCGTCTCCAAAGGCGTTTCAGAGAATATGGCAGTACATCCAACCGGCATCACAACCACAGACCACGTGTAACCACACTAGCCCAGGACATCCACATCCAGCAGGTTCACCTCCAAGATCGTCTGAGACCAGCCACTGAGACAGCTGCTGAAACAATTGGTTTGCATAACCGAACAATTTCTGCACAAACTGTCAGAAACCGTCTCAGGGAAGCTCAACTGCATGCTCGTCGTCCTCATCGGGGTCTTGACCTGACTCCAGCTCGTCGCCGTAACAGACTTGAGTGGGCAAATGCTCACATTCGATGGCGTCTGGCACGTTGGAGAGGTGTTCTCTTCACGGATGAATCTCGGTTTACATTGTTCAGGGCAGATGGCAGACAGCGTGTGTGGCGTCGTGTGGGTGAGCGCTTTGCTGATGTCAATGTTGTGGATCGAGTGGCCCATGGTGGTGGTGGGGTTATGGTATGGGCAGGCATCTGTTATGGACGAAGAACACAGGTGCATTTTATTGATGGCATTTTGAATGCACAGAGATACCGTGATGAGATCCTGAGGCCAATTGTTGTGCCATACATCCATGAACATCACCTCACGTTTCAGCAAGATAATGCACGGCCCCATGTTGCAAGGATCTGTACACAATTCTTGGAAGCTGAAAATGTCCCAGTTCTTGCATGGCCAGCATACTCACCAGACATGTCACCCATTGAGCATGTTTGGGATGTGCTTGACCGGCGTATACGACAGCGTGCACCACTTCCCACTAATATCCAGCAACTTCGCACAGCCATTGAAGAGGAGTGGACCAACATTCCACAGGCCACAATTGACAATCTGATAAACTCTATGCGAAGAACATGTGTTGCACTGCATGAGGCAAATGGTGGTCACACCAGATACTGACTGGTTCTGAGTCCCCAGACCCCCAATAAAGCAAAAAAATGCACATTTCAGAGTGGCCTTTTATTGTGGACAGTCTAAGGCACACCTGTGCAATAATCATGATGTCAGATCAGCATTGAGTCCTTATTGATCCTCTCCGTGACAACAGCTCATATTTCACCCAGTAGGTGGCAGCATTGACTAACATTCGGCTTTACGGTCGGATTTGCCTTCACACAATAGAAGAAGCACAAGAGCAAGAGACCAGAAAGGGCAACCAATTTCAAATGTTTTTTTTTCTACCATTAAGTAAAGACCTTGTGCTGCCTTTTTTCAAAAAAGCTCATGCAGCCACTCTGTCACAATTCACCAGGTGGACTTTCATAGGAAATACAGAGAGAGTGGGATGACCCTGAATTCCCTTTCAGACAAATACACCCAGCGAGAGAGGCTTCGCTCAAGAGCAAAGGGTAGATATTTTATTTGAGATGAAATGGCACGTTCTCTCTGATAAGGTCAGAGGTTGCACTTCCACTCCACGCTTTCCATTTTTCAACACCTGCATAGTGTCAAGGAGCTTTGTATGCGCCAGACATTTTCTACGTGTACCCAGCTGATGTTTGTACATATGTTGGCAGTTGGGGAGGTATGTTGGCTATTTTTCACAATTACATACCTCAATCCTCATGATGATAACGACAGCATTAGAAATAGACTCTGAATCGTTTGTCATGCATGCTTATACGTTATGATGGTCTCTATTAAACTACATTAATCATCACTTGCGGTGCCTTTTTTTCCTCCTGTGGCCAGGCTTAAATAAAGGAAGAATATCTTTCAAGTTAATGAGGTGAGAGGGGGAAGCCCGCAGGTAGTAAAAGGGAATTAATAAGCACAGCTAGTGTAAGCTAAGTGTGGAAGTAAAAATTACTGTGGGTGTTTGTGTGTGGGGGCAGAATATGTGTAAAGTAACATTGGTTCTGAGCACAAACCCACATTCTTAAATTAATATTAAATCCCTGCAGAGACTGAGGAGGCACTGTAATCTCAGGCTTTAAGGTGTAAAATTACCCCCGGCTAAAATATCATAGGCAGACAAATAGACACCTCGGCTCGCTTCTTCATGGATATCAGATGAAAAGCTTTTCAAATGATTTCAAGCAGTACAAGGTACTGTAGCCAACTATACAGTAGAGTTGGCTACATAGGCCACGGGTTGAAATGCATCATTGGCTTCAAGTAGTGATAACAGGCCAAAGTGAGTTTTGGTTTGATGCCACAAAAATCTGAGCCTATCTGCAACTATGCAAAATTGAATTCTTATCAAGTTAAGTCTTTTATTTTTCCATTCAGGATCCAGAAAATACACACACACACACACACACACACACACACACACACACACACACACACACACACACACACACACACACACACACACACACACACAGTCATTATCCTGATCCCTAACCTAAACATAACCCCACCCTAACCTTAAACAAAGTCGCCATGCTCCCACTTGAAAATTTATGTTATGGAAAGGAAGTCCCCAAAATGTGACTGTGTAAGTGGCAGAGCCCTCTTTTTTGTGTGTGTGTGTGTGTGTGTGTGTGTGTGTGTTTGATATTGACATCATAGCTATTATGCAAATGTAAGACATCATACAAAAAAGCAATACAATGTTTTGGTCTAAATAATTAATAGCCTAATAATTGAATAAGTTTATCTGGGAGGTAATCTGAAATTAACTGATCACGTTCACGTCCTAGCACAGTGTGTATTGAGTTTATTTAAAAACATTTGGAAATGGGGCTGCCCTCAGTTGCCCATGCACTGTGTGTAGTCTATAGCCTATTTCAGCCTCTTCTGTAAAAAAAAAGAAAGCTGGACAACAGAGTTCTTCTGTTTCGTTCCTTTCACTGCATTTAAATCCATTCATTATATTACAGAGAAATATGTCCCATAAAAGATAAAGAGCTCCAAGCCCATCCCAGAGGACCTCCATAATATTTTATTTTAAATTAATATTTTTATGGAAAATCCATCTGCCTTTCTTCAATAGCTTCTAATTCATCCGACCCAGTGTTGCCAAATTATTTGTTCACACAACATTTCTCAGATTTAGCCTCTTAATTTTCCTCTCAAAGTGCACCAGATTCATGCATTTCACTTTAAAAACTTGAAAAAAAAATCTCCCGGGAAGGCATACCCCCGGATCCTCCTAGGAGGGTCGGGATCTCAGCTGTCATATATTTTCACCCATATGGACATTGGAGGCACAAAAGGGAAAACACTGGCTGTGGGGATAACATTTAACAAGGTGCAATAATTTGGGCAGCGCTACGATTAGAGAGGGGCCCCCTGATCATATTCCGCCTAGGGCCCCATGAAGGCTTGGGTCGGCTCTGCGAAGTGGGTCCTAACAACATTAGCAATATAGGCAAACACACACACACACGCACACACACACGCGCACACACACACACACACACACACACACACACACACACACACACACACACACACACACACACACACACACACACACACACACACACACACACTTAACCTAACCCTAACCTTGACAACTGAGCCTAAAATCAACATTTTACCAGTTGGACCTACAGTATGTCTTCTGTCTCCAGTTGCGAAAGCCGTCCCCAATTAACTGGCCATGTGTCTTGTTTTTGTTCCTGAGAGGGGCTTAAGTCAGAACACACACACACACACACACACACACTCAGTGCTCAGTGTCGATTTGTACACCAGGAAAATATTAAGGGACAAAATAAATAAACAAATGTCACTTCCAACCTTCTTTAAACTGAGGGGCTCCTAAGTGACAGCACTACAAACTCTGTGTGTGTGTGTGTGTGTGTGTGTGTGTGGGTGGGTGTGTATATGTGTGTGTCCTGGCCTCATGTCCTGTAGATGAATGGGTCTTTTTCTTAGGGGCTGGTATTTTCACATGCACTGTAGATGAATGGGTCTTTTTCTTAGGGGCTGGTATTTTCACATGCTATTTTCGCTAAGACACTTAAAAGTGATTACATAACTGTGAGAGTTATTCCTTCGATCGGGTTACAGAGTATGGTGCAGTGTTATTAGGACTTGGTCGTTCTTCCATTTTTCTCCCCATCTTTCACTTCTTCCATCACCCTTCCTGTCTTTCTCTCGTTCATAGTAGTTGGTTGCAATGATTGATTAACTGTCTGCGTCACAAGTACAATGTTTTTTTATCTCTTATTCTGGTCAAGTAGATAACAAATATTGAAAAACCCAATAAAAAAAGACCCAAGTTGAGCTTTTGTAATAATCTAATCATCCAAATTTTTAAATTTTTTATAAATGATAAATGGCTGATATTGATATTGAGCTAATCTGCAACATTTAAAAAAAAACAAGACAGACAAAAACAACAAGCCGTCACACTGGAGAAGCTGGCACCAGAGAATGTTTTGACATTTTTGCTTCAAATGTTACTTGATTTACTTATTTTCTAAATAGTTGTAGATATTTGATCTTTATTTGAAAAATTAAAGTAGCTTATCTGTTTCTTAACTGACAGACTGATAACCATGTACAATATGTTTGGGTAAGTTGACATATTCAATGGCAGAACTCATTGCTTGAGGGACACCGAAGGAACTCAGCCTGTGTCTCTCTCGCTGAAATCTCTTGATTAAAGGTGGAGTCAGTCATTCTGGAGGAAGCTTGTGGTCGAAATCACTTTTTCTCAAAATCAGTGAATATCTCCACACGAGCCGCTATCCAGTGTTAAAACACAGCCTAGGCTCTGGAAATGGGCATGTACTGTAGCTAGCTACGTTGGCCCCAGTTTTTCTTTCACTTACCCTTTGTTTACATACCAGTTTACAGAGCCTGTGTATTAACCCATTGATGACTATGGCAATCTAGGATGCATGTCCTTAACGCCTGAGGGTTTTCTGAAAAAATAGTAGGAATTGTCAAGTCTACCAAAACCTTAATATCTAAGCCTGTGTAGCACATAGAAACATGAAATAAAATACATTTAAAAGTTAAGGTTCACAGGTTTTATTTAAACATGCTCCCTTAGCGCTTACAAACCAACAAATATTTCTAAAAATCGTCAAAATGATAT
This sequence comes from Hyperoplus immaculatus, assembly GCA_949357725.1. Lineage (NCBI taxonomy): Eukaryota > Metazoa > Chordata > Actinopteri > Uranoscopiformes > Ammodytidae > Hyperoplus > Hyperoplus immaculatus. The sequence goes on from OX442356.1 coordinate 9,401,326, forward strand.
GAATTAGAAAATTATTAAATATTGTTAATAAATAGATGCAATGTGTTGTGTGATTTTCGTCAGTAGTCTATAGTAGACCTTGATTCTGTGCACCAAACGCCACTAACTGTTCTGTCGCCGACATAGCTGGCGTATTTTTTTAATTATTTTGTTTTATTTTTTTATTTTTTATTTTTTTGATTGACATGATTTTTGGCAAACCACACAACTTTTGGGTGGTCACGTGGTCTTAAAAAATCAACAAAACCCACCTCATGTGTATTTGAACCAATGACAGTGCATTCTATGCTGGGAATGCCATGAAAATTAGATAAAGTAATAATGCTGCGCGACGCAGCATCAGGCAGGAGAGCCAATGTGGCATCGCGCAGCAGCCTTCATCAATGGGTTAACATCAGATTGTTGGACAGTATTGACAGGTAACGGATCGTGAGGAGATATTCACGGATTTTGACAAAAGGGGATTTTGACAACAAGCGTTCTCCATAATCGCTGACTCCACCTTTAAGTCTATAGTTGAGATGATTGAGAAAAATATGTTGTTCATATACTGTAAATATGAAATTCATAAGCTTGTCATATGGGCTATGAGAGCAGTTTCTGCAAGGACTAACACAGCTGTGGGGCTCTGCTTGGCCCCCAAGAAGGAACGGAAAATATCTGAAGGCCCCAACATATATCAAAAGACGGGGACACAGCCAGCATGCTCCAGCACCTTCTCTCCACACGAGCTCAGGATTAAAGTGTAGGAAACACAAACAGAAATCTGCTTCACAACAGACCTTCCTGTAGCCAGATGGTACATGTTTGTGTGTTTAAATCATGTGTTGACATGGTCCATTTGTGTCTCTTGTAGACTGTTTATGTTGAAAAGGCTTCATTGTAAACTGCAGAGAATGCAAGGACTTGGCTGTGAGACAATAGCATGTAGATAACCATGAAAGGGTTATTTTTGGTGCACTCTACCCTTCTGTTAAGAAAGAAAAAAAGTTAGCACCTCCTTCCTGCGGACAGGCACACACATCCCACTATTAAAAGGCAGGAACATCTTGACAAAACAAAGCTTCCTGTTATTCTCATTAATCGGCAGAAGTGATGCCTATTCAATGCCATGTAGAGAGGGCACACGTACACATGAGAGGACACACACACACACACACACACACACACGCACACACAAATTGACACACATGGACAATAACACACACACACACATACATACACAAACACACACACACACATACACACACACACGTACACACGTACACATCTACAACTCAGACATCCTGTTTCATAACTCACCCGTGGATATGATTAATATGTCTTGATCCAAGAGGACAGAGGTGTTATTGCCCACACAGATTGCTTTCAATGAAACCAAAGCATGATGCTATTTTTGGAAAATTGGGTTGACATCTCAGGGCCCGCTTTACCTTCTCCCCTTACTGCCCTGTGGCCCACTCTGCCACCTTACTTCTACTTCATGGCTTTGACAATTAGCACTCTCATTATCTTTCCACTTCAATAACCACTTCAATTACTTGACCCTAACCCAGGCACAAGGGTTGGCATGCAGAAACATTTGACGCTGTATACCATCCAAAAACACTGATATATGGAAACAATGGGTTAACAACTCAAAGTGTTTGTTTCGCTCACACACACTGCTTGCTTGCATTCTAAATGCTAGGCCTTCACAGTACATTAGTGCTGGGTGTTAAAGAGCCACAGGACAGCGTGTGCAATGAAAAAACACGACTGTCCCCCGAGGACTGCTGATTTCTCATCAGCTATGTTGGGGAGGGATGAGAACAGCTCTTTGCAAAACCTAAATATAACTCTAACCCTCCACTGAATCTTCACTGTTTATTAATCTACACTTAGAGACAATGCTCCAATGCTTACAAACGTTATGTGTTTACGTTCCCTTTAGCTTTCTAGTCTTTGTTTATATGTCTTCAAGGCTTTCGTATGGGAGTTTTTTTTCTATCAGATAGAGTGTCTAAGGACAGACAAGGGGTGTCATATGCTGTACAGATCGTAAAAACCCCTTGAGGAAAATGAAGTTGTTTGTGTGGCTGGCCTATTTAAATAAAGGCGCCCTGACTCGACTCGGTGGACAGGAAATTAAAGCTGACAAACTTTCACTTCACACATATTTGGAGTTTTAGACTGTTGGTCAATGAAAAACAAAAAGATTATGAAAACATCTCTTTCGGTATTTTTCATTACTTCCTGATATAAACACCAATGATTAATCAATTAATCGAGAAAATTATGAATTTAAAGTGAGTTGGTTCTAGTTCTAGTTTACTGTGTATGTGTATGTAGCTGGTGACAGTAAGAGTCTTCTCCTTTGATGAGTCAAGTTTACTCTGATTTTATGTTCTTGTTCCGTGCTTTAATATAAACCTAGTCTGTTTTTTTAAATGAAACATAAACTCCAATTTGTTTTTGTGACGTCAACAAACATTTAATTGGATTGGATTGGATTCTAATTAAAATCCATGGAAAAGGATTCTGACCTAAGCTCTATAACACCAAATGGATTTTCAATATCTTGTGCATAATCCCCTAACATGTCCCCTGTCAGCCAGCATCAAATACTTTACATTTTGGAAACTTTCCAGTCTAGAATTGAGCGAAGTACCCTGTGTGTCAGAACATTGTTCAAATGCTCCAACCGGTTTTACAGTAATAGAGGCTTGAAGGGGGGACGGCTCATCAATGAAAAATACATTGTTGTTATCAAACATTAAACTGCTTCCATCAAATAAAAGATCTACGAACGTTTTTGAGAAACTTTGGCTGCTTTTTGCTTTACTGACGTTACACTAACTTAATAAGTTTGATGTAATGTTTACAGTCTTGTAATCTGTATACCTTACTTCGCTCCAAGTTAAAAGCCTAAAAGGAGACACTGAAAAGGAATGACTCAAACTCTGGAACTGTAAGCTTCGTGTTTGGCCATGTAAGTACAAAAACACAAACAAGGTATTTACAGAATTTGAATGAGATATGATGTTGTGAAAGAGAGCGTTCACATCTTTCATTAAAGCTGCGTATGTTCTCAGGTTGATACGTTCAGGGGTCAGAGCAGAGGCTACAGTGGTTCCCGCTTAACACGATCACGTCTCAATTTTATCTTTGCAGGCTTATAATAAACATCAACTGTGAGAAGCAGCTGCAGCCACAATCACGCAAATGATCATACAGTACTAGCATATAATTTTCCAGCCTTTCTTCAAACACACACACACACACACACACACACACACACACACACACACACACACACACACACACACACACACAATCTTGCCACCCGCTGCCAATCAGCCCAAAGTCACACATCGCCAGCCGAGACCCACCACACGCGTTCCATATCAGTGGCAGCGTGCAGAGGAAGGAGCAGGGTAATCACAAGTGTGAGACAGGAAATCCCACTCTGTGGGTGGAGGCTAATGAATACTGAGGGAGCAACATGAGGAGAGCGCGGCTGCAGCCATATCAGCCTCCAAGTATTTGGGTTCAGGAGAGAAGTCACACGTGCGCACAGAGGCCCATAAAAAAAAACTTCAAGTTAAAAAACGACAACATCTCTTACAAATCCCTATTAATAAAAAGTGGAGGCCAGTTTCATTGTTCCGCTTTGGCATAGTGGACATTAGGGCTGCACAATAGTCACGCTGAATGTTCCCTTCCTTGCTTTTACGAACAATTCCAGTAGTTAAATCAATGACAATTGGCTACAAAATGTAAAGCAAAACAAGCTATTTATTTATCATTCACCCAACATCAAACACATCTGTGGGGCTCATCTCAATAGATGCTGTTACTTGCCGTGTTCCTCCCTGAAGGCCCAAAAGGTTGATCCTATTGACTTGTGTTCTTAACCAAGAAGCTTGAAACACAGTTATTGGTTGTCCAAACTGACTGGGTGCTAGGTTTTATTTTTTATTTTTTTTAAAGCTGTAATTTTAGATTCTATTTTTTAAATGTCCAGCAGGATTGAAGTGTTGCAGAATAAGAAAGGAAAAGTGTTCCTACATTAGAAGAGACTTTAAAATGTTATGTTTAGGGTGTCTAAGTGTCAGTAAATGTTTTTGAGAATCATGATATCAATTCTTAGGGTGCAAATCCCCATTTTAGCAAGAATTGTGCAGCCCTAGTGGACACGGACATATGCATCACATGGACTCCCCCAGCAGAAGCCTGAAGAGGTTTACTTGGTGCTTTGTCACAATGTTTCAGTATGCTACACCAGAGCCTGGACAGATAAAAAAACCCTGGGAGGGGGGGGGCTTTCTTGGCAGCTTGTTGATGGGTGTTACATAAACAGGCCACTCCTAAACCCTGTTTCCTTCAGCAGACCCTGCTCCCTGAAGCCTTTCAGATCACAAACTCACAACTCTAGGAAATTACATTTGTTACGTGGGTGCTTTTCGGTATGTCAATAAGAACGGCTCGAGGCCAAATAATCCCAGCTACGTGGGGCTGCATATAATAATCCTGCCCTCCAGGTGTGTGTGTGTGTGTGTGTGTGTGTGTGTGTGTGTGTGTGTGAGTGAGTGTGTGTCCATGTCAGGAGGTGATGAGCTGCAGTTAGAAGCCAGTAGCATAAACACATTTCCACATGAATGTATGGACACACAGACACACACAGACACACACACACACACACACACACACACACACACACACACACACACACACACACACACACACACACACACACACACACACACACACACACACACGTGGACACAAACACACAGGAATCAATGCCTCTAGCAATCACGCAATTAGGCAAACAATGATCTACAACATTCCATTCGAGTTCAGACTCTATTAAGGGTGGTGGGGGGTTCTTTTGTTGGGACTCCATCACTTAGTTAAGACAATGTTTTTCTTAACCTCCTCGACTCAAAACAGCCCCGCAGCACCAGCATCTCACCACCACACAATGTATTGTTTCATTTCCTCTGCAGCCAGGATGGCAGAGTGTTGAAGGCTTGCCAGTGTCAGTGCATGGCATGAGGCCTGTGAATTAACTGACCCGAGAGGCCCTCCACTCTGCACTCAGCCCACTCAACGTGTGCATTTGTTGCACCAACAGATTAACTGTGCTTTGGGGAAAAAAACAAAGATAACACCAACAATGTTTTCATTAGTGTGTGAAGAATTCCTTCTAATTCTCTTGAAAAACACGTTCCATCTCTTATAATGGGCCCTTGAGAGACTCCCACGTATAGGGTGAACAGTGCAGAATTGGAACATTTGACTAAAATTTAAAGTTTGTGAGATAAAATATGAAGCAAGCTATCTTAATTACATAAACATAGTCTGTGAGTACCTAGGAATAATACAGATATACCCTAAACTGCGTCATATATGAATGCCGAAATAATATATGGATGCTTTTCTATCTTATTCCAGCAGTATAAATTGACCACTCCAGTATATCAAAGCCCACTCATAGGTTCGGTGACAGGTCAGAGCAGTAAATGCTCCCGGGAGACTTTCCAAGTGCCAGCTATTGATATAATTTAGGGCCTGCACTTGCTCTTAACTGTCTCATGTTTAACCTCACACAGACATTTAGATGACTGGGATATTTTTTCTAAAAGTCTTTTATTGAATATTATGAGTCATGACGCTCTAAGATTGGCTGGAGTGGGTTTTGAGGAAAAGGGCTGGGGGGGTTGGGTTGGGTTTTTGTATTAGGCCTAATAAGTTTCATGTATGACAATATAACAAACCACAGCACGAGTGACCTATTGAACCTACCTATGGGTAAGGCGAGAAAGAAGGGCAGCCAACAGAGCGTAAACATGCCGACCACAACACCCAAAGTCTTCGCCGCTTTTTTCTCCCGGGAGAATTTCAGAAGTTTCACCGTGAGGGAACTTCTGGCCTGGTGCGCGCGGCCCTTGCTGGGGTCTTCGTGCACCTGGGAACCCTTGTGGATCCTGAGGGTCAGCTCGCTGGAGTTCATCCTCTCGCGCATCACACCGGCCTCCAGGTTCTTAGTGGTCCGTTTGGCGACTATGTAAACCCGGCAGTACATGGCCAGGATTACCACGAGAGGGATGTAGAAAGAGCCGAGCGAGGAGAAGAGCGCGTAAAAGGGCTCCTCGGTGATGGCGCACTCAAAGTCGTCCGGTGACGGCGGCTGTTTCCAGCCGAACAGGGGTCCGATGGAGATGACCACCGACAGCACCCACACCCCGAGCATGGCCAGCAGAGCCCGCTTCTCTGTCACGATGCCCGGGTACTGCAGCGGGTGACTCACTCCGATGTAGCGGTCGATGGAGATTACGCACAGGCTCATGATGGACGCGGTGCAGCACAGCACGTCCAAAGCCGCCCACATGTCACAGAAGATCCGGCCGAACACCCAGTAGTTGAGGATCTCCAGTGTGGCGGACACCGGCAGAACCGTGGTGCTCAGCAGCAGGTCGGCGATGGCCAGGTTGATGATGAAGTAGTTCGTCGGGGTACGCAGGTGCCTGTTGCACACGACCGAGAGGATGACGAGGATGTTGCCCGCGATGGCGAACACGATGAAGGCGCCCAGCACAATCCCGAGCGGCACGGCCCGGGTGAGGTCCAGCTCTGTGTACAGCGTGTGGTTCCCACCGGAGCTGTTGGTGAAGTTGTTGGCCAGCTCCTGGGAGAGCGCTCCCGGAGTCCCGTCGAGTTCCAAGGAACCATTTTTCCACAAGTTCGTGACATTGTCAGTGTTCAGACTCATTTTGACTCAAGAGGTCCTCCATAGCAGGCTTCAGATCACTTGTAACTGCAACTCACGAAAGAGCTTTTTCTTCCCATAAATAAACTGTCTAAGTGGCCAAAGTCCGCATGGTTTAACCGTTCCCAAAGCAGCGCCTAGGCATTTTCTAATCAGAGAAAGCTGTACTGTCCCCATATGCAGTCTGTCTCCCTCCACTCTCCTGAGCGCTCAGTGGAGAAGTGAGGGGGGCAGCAGTCCTCTCCTCTCTCCTCTGCACCACACACAGCTCTGCCATGTACTGACCAAATACACCTAAACACTGACTATGGAGCGCGCATGACGCGTCCTTGCACAAACATCGACTGTGTGCTGGATGGAGTAAATAATTGCTCGTTTTGGGAGTAGCGCCCCTTTGTTGTCTTGTATTTTGTTTTCCTCACTGTGGGAGGGCGCTTATCAGGACAATTAGAAGGGGAATACCTCTGTGCCAAAACCACTTTGACTTTTTCTGTGCCGCTTTTACCTTGAAGTCCACGGAAAAAAAACAGCAAGCAATTTAGATCATTTGGCTACATTAAAACATGACTCAAGGTGTTCTTGAACATTTATTTTTATGTTACCTATGACACACACACAGAGATACACAGAGAGCTACACAGACAGACAGACAGACAGACAGACAGACAGACAGACACACGCAAAAACTGTGTGGAAATAGCCCGTGAAATAAGATATACCCAGTTTCCATCTATGTGGTCCTTGAAAATATTTAGGATGTTCGAGCAACTTAAAAATTTAAGCCTTAAAGGTCAAATTGACTTAGTTCCAAAATCAGATAAAAAATCACACACAATCCCATGGCTGTAACAGGTATTTTTCTTAAAGTGAAATGCATTCCTATTTTGGTCAAATGCAGGAGTTCCTCAAGTGAACCTCATTCTGGATATGAGCTCAGTTAGCGAGGAGTGACTGATTTAATGGGCTGACTTCAGACACATGCACATTCCTAAAACGGAGGCCCCTCCTGTTCAAGAGCTTTTTGGCTACTGGCGATGGTAAGACTGGTGGAGGACAGATAAGCACGCTTCAAAGATGTGTAACCCCAAATCAAAAACAAAACAAACCTATTACTCTTATACAGATTATTTAAAGCTCCGTAAAGAGGTTTTTCATTCAACCTCTACATTTTTCCGCTCAGGAATCTTTACAGTCTCAGGTTACATTTTAAGCCAATGCACCATGAAAGTCTCCGATGTTGTTAGAATTTGAACGGGTTTATTTAATATCAACATATTTAGTGAGGTTGCTCTCAAATTTAATCCTCCATTTCTTATTTAATATAATATTAAAGCTCTCTATTTCAACAATCCACCATGGTCTTGAATCTCAATTTCTTTTTTCTACCTTAACCTTCTTTGTTATTTTAGGAAAATAGTTGATCCCTTCAAGAACATCAACCGGCACCGTCTCCTTTACTTCACTACTGCTGTGCTCATCAAGTTATTTCTGTAGATAGCGTGTGCAGATTTAGACATACACATTCTAAAATGGCATGTCAATTAATTGTTCTATTCTTAGATAATTTTGTTGCTGATGATTGATGATGTATCTAATAAAAGTTGCATTTTGATGCAATTTCAGATCAACAGGTTCTTCCCAGCTCAACTCCAAACTGAGCGTCCACCTCTTGCATATACTTTCATTGCAACTTCATTTACTCCTATCTTGATTATTGTAATTCAATATTGACCTTGTCCAAGTCCCCATAAGGTCCCTTATCACATAAATCCTGATGTAATTACTGGCTCACAATTAAATTCTGAATCCAGTACAATAAACCGTAGAAGTTATCGCTTTTGGAGTCTTGCATGGTCAGCCACCTGCTTACATTATAGAACTACTTCATCCATACAAACCCAGTAGGAACCTCAGTTACTCGGATCAGGGTTTGCTGGTTGTCCCTCTCAGCAGGCTCAGGACAAAGCAAAATTTGCTTTCGAAGTTGTAGCTCCCTAAACTTAGGAATTCTCTCACCCTGGAGAGGAATGCTTGATGAGTAGGATCTGTGGAAACTGTTAAAAGGCAGCTCAAGACCTATTAGTTTGCTTGTTGTAACTTGTTTCATCATATTTGTGTGGTTTTGCTTCATGTGTCTTAGCTGGGTGTTTGCACAAGTGAAGTAAAACCTTTGTATTTCTTGCTTATTCTGTGGAGCCATTGGGTTCATTACAAGAGATTCATCCTTGAATTATGAAATAAATAAATGAATAAAGGCAAGGCAAGGCAAGTTTATTTATATAGCACAATTCAGACACAAGGCCACTCAAAGTGCTTTACAGGGGCAAGATTAGAATACATAAAACACATTATAAAACATTTAAAAGCAAAAAAAAGAAGCAAATAAAATGAAAATTGCAGGTTAAAATGGAAACAAAAAAGTCTTCAATAAAACATAGGGGTGGAATACAAAATTATGAAAATGGAAATAAATGGTGAATTTTTATGAATTATGTCCTTCCCTTGAAGGTCCCCTGGTAGGATGATCAAACTCTTGTTGGCAACAACGCTGTTTTTATTTTGTTTGATTTATTCTTATTTTTGTCATTTTGCCTCATGTATGAAACAAGGGCACATATTGACGCATACACGAACACGCTCGGTGGGGGTTTTCATGCTATCCCACTGAGCTACTGGTGGTGTTGTCACGTCCTGATACACTGCAAAATGCCAATAAAGGTGGAGAAGACTGAAGAAGACCGCAAGATGGCTATGATGGATTGTAAACAACACTGGATTTAGAATACAAAAAAAAAAGAAAAAAAAGAAAGACATTTTCTTTGCAAAGTTTCATGGGAAAGGCAACGCTCTCGACTCCATTGTCATGGAAGCACTCAATGATTTACCTCAAGTCAGCTCCACAGCTTCAGAAGTTCAACAGATGTCTGGCACCCTTTCCCTGAGCGTAACATCTGTTATTCTGGCCAACCAGTTATCAACTGGCTCTACTTACTCATAGTTAACAAATTCAGCATTTAGTACATCAATGTACATGTTGTGAATTGCAAATGACATCAGAACCATGAGTGAAGGACTTATTATATGAGCTGGAGTGAGTATGTTTGGCTTTCTACAATCAAAACTACTCTGAATATGTGTGCACAGAAAAAAAAGTAAAAAAGTGGCCTCATAAAGGACTGTTTCTGTTGCCAGAGCAGAGAGGAGAGAAAAACAATTAATGCCTAATTAAATGAGGAAATTTAATATATGTTAATAAACATGAGACAAATTACCAGTTGAGTATTTCTCTAATAAAAGACACCTTTGGGGATAGAGCCTAGCTCCAATTATTATAACAAAACCGGCTCATGTAACTCTGTAAGCTTCAGTGATAGAATAAGAGTGTGAAAAGAAAATAAGGTTTTAGAATTGACATTTGCTGCAAATATCAAGTTATGAATAATAGTTAAATGATTAAACACAAATTCGATTTTTCAGTAAAATATTAACTTGTTTTAAATGATTAAATCCATCACATACTGCTGGGATATTGCCCCAAACCTTTGAAGATAAGCTACTTCAGGTGTTTGAGTGAAAGATAAACACTCATAACTTCATAATGCCTGCAAGTAAATAAATAAGCTTAAAATCAATACGAAAAAAAAAATTGTGTGTGGAAAGCATCCTGCCGGGATTGAATTAATCTTTGTGCAATTAAAATGCACAGCAAATCGATTGCACTGGCCTATGAGTAGTGCTCTTTATGGAACTTTATTGTAAAGTCAGTACTTTTGTCACTGTCGGGATCCTGTCGGAGTATTGACTCTGTTTTGATAAATGCTGACCAATCAGATCACAGTCGGTCTGTTGGCAGGTTAAGTGTACAGCAGTGCAGCATAAGTTACCATGGCGATGTACCCCAATAAAAAGTGAACCACCCTTTTGACATTGAAAAAAACCCAAAGCTTGCAGAAGTTACCTTGCCAACCCCAAATCCTGCTCCGTAGTGGGTTTGGGGTGCAGCATAGGATACCACGGTGATCTATCTAGTAAAGAGTGATGCCAACTAATCCCAATGATAGCTGGATACATAATCGATTATTTGACTGTGTGGCAGAAGTAGGCCTATTCATTGCCTGTACTTAAGTAAAATGAAGAATACAACACTGTAGAAATCCTCTGGTACAAGTAAATGTCCTGCATTTCTGTAAAAATAAAATTCAGAAAAAAAACATTAATAATTCAAAGTAAAAGTAGCCTACACAACTGCCTTCTTTGACTTTATTTATATTGTCTTCATACTTCTATATATTATATCATATATGTATATTAATTAGAGTGGATTGAGGTGAAGTTCATCTTGAACTCATCCATTTTGTACAGGACTGCAACTGGTGATCATTTTAATTTTTGATACCCTGCTGATTATTCCCTTCCGCTTTATGAATTTAAACCAGCGTTCAATTAGGAAGATTGACTATTCACATTTGCACTCTTCATTCATAAATCCCCCTCTCTCATTTTCAGTCTCTTTCTCTCTGCCTTGTCTCCCTCTTCCCACCCCATCAGCTGACTGTGGTTCTTTCCCTTTGTCAGCCCAAACCCTATCATATTGACCTTGACATTTGTGAGCAGATCACAGTGTGTTGCTGTCATCATTTTTAAACCTGTCCTCTCTCTGCTGTCAGTTCTCATTTTAGTTTGATGGATGTAGCTCTACTCCACTCCCATTCACCTTCAACCCTTTTAACAGTTCTTATCAGAAGTCCTGCTCTAATGCATCCATCTATCTCCACCTATTCACAGTGCCTGGACTCAATCGGTGGGATTACTCTAAACAACCTGTGGCTTCACTAACCCCTTTCAGATGGGGTAAAATCGCCAAAGACTCTCCTGAAATACAGTGTATATCACAAGCACATGAATCAATTTGTTGATTCTTTTGACCTCTGATTCATTGAAGTCTCTCCTGATTGATATCTATAGTGATTGTTTGATATTTAAAAAAGTTCATTAAATGGATGTATAGACAGTATATTTGTCACAACTACCCAAAGTGACAACTTCACAATGCCTGTTTTGTCACAACCTCACAATTATATATACATATATATATATAGGCTACTATATAACAATGAAAAATATGAAAATAATTTAAAGAAAAAGCAGCCAATCCTAAAATGTTTTAAAGATGGAACCGTGTAAGAAATGTTGCATTGTAATTGACTGAAACGCTTACACTAATTCGCAAAATAACATTTTTTTTCGCTTTATTGGTCAAAGAATCGTTTCAGTTGTGCTTGTATAAAAAGTCTTGGAGTATGATTCTGAACAAAACTTCATATTTGATGAGCCCTCTCTGTTTTTTAGCATTTGTAGTAAAGTTACTAAAATGAGCAATTCAATTTAGTAAAAAAGTTCTCATCATATTTCTTAAAAATGCAGTGGAGTAGAAGTATAATGTCACAGGAAATGGATCGCTATATACAGTGATTAAACTATACTATATTTACTAACATCATATTTTTAGTGTTGGGAAGCGTTCCTCAAAAGAGCAGATTGGGCATCAGACTCTCACACAGTCTTTCACCAGAGCAGTTATTACGAGCATCTTTCTTAAAAGATTAATCACAGGTAATTATGTCTGTTCATATCTAAGACCCATTTTAGTGCTGGAATGGAGTGCTTTTCACTGCTCATTTGAAATAACATAAAAGCTGGGGCTGCTCGGGGTTGCTTGCCAAGTGCTCCGGCTGAGAGAAAAGTTTCATATCTTTCACTGGAAATTGGACCTCAACAGGGGAGCGTCCTCCATCTTTCTGTGTGGCTCAGCTCAGGGGATGAGGATTTGTCCGAAGTTCAGGAGGATCAGATTCCCTTTCTTGGCACTGAAAAACAAAATAAATCTAGAATTACATAAGACGTGGAGCGATTTGATTCCTTTTTTTTTTACAGACACGGCTCCTGGTCTTGCCCAGTGATTTGTCATTATTTCAAACCAGTTACTATAACAGTAATCATATGAGATTAAGAAGGAAAATGTTTTTTCTAGACCGCAGATAAAAATAATTCCACCGCCAGAATGGTTTGTTTTTGCTAACGTCGGAGATTTATTTCTTCTCTGTACAATTCTATTTAAGCATTCATATTTTTAAAGGATTGAGTGTGGAGGAGGTTTTCAGTTTGACAAGGCTCATCATGGCATAACAGAAAAGTTCATTTAGTTATGGGCAACGTTTTTGGTCCAGATCTTCAAAGATAACGGTTGTGTGTTTTTCCTATTGTGAAGATGTCAGAGGTGAGAGGTCGCAGTCTGTTGACCATGCATTGCTCTTCAAAGCCAGACCTCAAACCTTTCTGGTCACGGTAAAGCTGACCGCATATGTTCAGCATTATACACTTCAACAAGAGAGACAAATCCGTTTTCGTCACACAACGGGGTAAAGCAGATGAGATCAACAGTCAGTGCGTTTCCAAGGCACAACTAGATTGGATTAAGACATATACCGAACTAGACACTCGAACGGGCCGTGTCACTTGTCTGAGTATACATGGCCTTTCAGGAATCGGATAAATGTCCGATGCATGACTTGTCTCCACTATGCTAGGTGGCGCTGTAGCCCTTTCAACAAGTGTGGTTATAGAGCCACGTCCGGTTCCCTTCCGGCAAAAACCTATGGTGTAGCCTATAACGCGCAGGCACACAAGTGCAGAATGAGAAGTCCGATATGCGATATCCAATCCCTGTATACATGCAGAGAGAATGCCGACTATGAACGAGTTATCTAGGTGTGCTTATCCGACTTCGATTGTCCGTTAATGTGCCGGACTCAAATGAATTAATGAGACAGGGAAATTTTTATTCATATTTTGGATTTAAAAATAATGAAACTATCTGAGATGTTGAGAGGCGAACAGTGTTTTTGGTTCACCCGCAGCATTCAAATAAGTTTCTATTTTTAAGGAAAAACTCTGTTTAAAGTTATTTTCCTGTTTTTATCCCATCAATAGGCAGATAGATGCCAGCTGGTGGTGAAGCCCACACACAGACCCAATCTATAGCTGCCCACCTGGATACGTGGGCTTCTGCTGGCTGCTCCACAAGTCTCTCCCACACCTTATATGGATGATATTGTGTAATATGTCAAGACCCAGAGAATAGTTTTGGTTGTATAAGTTCTTTTTTAGGATTGGTAACCATGAATAGACTCAAAGAGCCAAGACACAAGGATAGAGAACACTGTTAGCTCTTCTTGTTCTGTCACTATTCTATTCAGGTGCTTGAACCGTTTGCCCTTCACACCCATCGATAACCGGATCCACCTCATCCTGCTGAATCATGAAATGACTGAGGATTGCACCGTCCGTATCCATTACTCAGGAGGAGGTTTTCATTTCAGCAGTTTATGGTAATAATAAAGTAATCGTAATGACATTCTGTATCAGCAAGGCTTTTGCAGCAGTCCCTCAAACACTGCAAATAAAATGGTCGTAAAAGTATTAAATGGACCACAAAGTATGTTGTAACTCAACACACATTTTAGTTGCCTTAATCTTTATTCAGATAAGACATGAACACGAATTTCCTGAATACAAGAAACAGTCTGAATATTGAAAGTGTATTTCTTTTTACCAACATCTTCTAGGTATCTAAACCTCATCCTGGGGTCTAAATTTTGATATATATATATGTATTTTTTTGTTATATGTATCCTTTTGTAAAGCTTATCAAATACTGAGTGATCACAGAAGAGAGCTGAGCTAAGAGACATCCTTTCAAAGAGGTCCTCATTCGATGAACCCATTAAGACACACACTCACAAAATCAGCATCACACACACACAGGGTCTGTCGCAGTAACTGACCAAGGCCAAGGTGATTATATGGTCTGGACTGTGAAGGGACCGAACCTGAAGACCCTGGATCAAGCACTGTTTTCTGGCTGCTCTTTCAGGGACCCCGCTCACCTCCCTGGACAGAGGGAGACAAACAAACAATTAAGGGAGTATGCCTTTGTATCTGGAGTAGTAGTAGCAGTAGTAGTAGTAGGATGCACAGTATGTAGTATCTTTAAATATATATGGCAAGCTGGGAGCTGGATCTATCTATCTATCTATCTATCTATCTATCTATCTATCTATCTATCTATCTATCTATCTATCTATCTATCTATCTATCTATCTATCTATCTATCTATCTATCTATCTATCTATCTATCTATCTATCTATCTATTTATCTATCTATCTATCTAATCTATCTATCTCTATCTAAAGAAAGTTTGTGACTATAGCTGGAGAACATAAATGATTTAGAAGCTAAAGATGCAGGTGTTTACCTTAAGAGTTGGTGGAGACCAAAACGGAGATTAAAAGAAAGTGAATATTGGGATGTGTGAATAAACCATTGTTTGCCAACAAGCTTGAACATGTAGAGCTCTAATATATAAGAATTTCAATTACTAAAAAAAATAGTTTTTGAATGAAGTATTTTGAGTCGCTACTCTCTGCCCCCTACAGTAGTGCCATAATGACACAGGCATTCAGGAAGTGACATGAAATTGAAAATCATGACTATCTTCCAAAGTAAAAACTAAAACTAGCATTAAAGGTGAAGTAAGCGGTTTATTTATGTTACTGTAATATAAGTGTTAAATCGCTCTTTATTCATACAGTGATCACCTACATAATGTGTGCGTTTCATAAAGCCGATCTCTCAGTCAGCTGCTCTGCATGTAATCGGCAAATAAACTTATTGGAGTATCCCGAAATTTTTATCCAATCAGAAGAGAGAAAGCTACGGACAGACACCCGTCTCACTCATATATACTATGTACACTCCATGGTCTCACTGCCAGTGCACGCCAGAGCAACAGATGGGTGAATGTGTATGTGCCTACAATGGCGGAGCAGGTAAAAATCCTTCTCAATGTCTGTTTTGATGGTTTTTATCATGTTTTTATCACACTTATGGATCTGAGATGATGCTAGATAACTTGCTGCTTGAAGACCGCAATGCATTAATGTAGGGAAGAGCGAGGGGACTGCTAACTGCAGTAACTGACAGGAAGTTAGCTAAAAGAACCATTCCGCTTACAGCACCTTTAACTATGGGGGCGGGACCTGATAAGCCTTTGGCTTCTTCCGTCACCCTTCGGACAACACAAAGTAAGATCTATGATGTGAAAGAGATAATTGTGTATTGTGTGGAATTGTCCGAAAGAATAATAATAAAAAAAATAAAAAAATAAACTATACAGCTAATTATTTAGACATGGCAGAACTAGTAATAAGGTAAATGGTAAAAGGTAAATAATGATCTCCCTATTAAAAAAAATCAGTAAGCGATCAGAAGAAGGGGAATGTGCTAGTATGGAATGTGACCATAACAAACACAAATCAAGAATGTATATCAGTTATATTCATAAGGTGGAGGAAGGGGAAGCTTTACAACACTTCCCGCCTGGACCTGTCCTATAGCCACTTCCACTGGTCGTGGACCAAGTGCTTGCTTCCCCCTCTCTCCCTGTAGGAAAATACACTCCCAAACACAAAGTTAGATAGTACGGCTTTTACTTTATTATAATATGATAAAATGTCAATATTTTGTTCACAGCTTCTTGTGCTTCCCTTAAGTAACCCAAATATAAATGAATGCTGCCTTTGTCACCAAACAAGAACATCATTGTTATGAAAACCAAGCCACTGCCATTTTTCACACATCCTTTTCACTGCGTAAAGCTTTCCACACGCATTATACTTTGATTGAACTATGAGATTCCCTTCTTCCCTTCAACCACTTCATGCTCCCTTTCGGAAAAACAAAATCAAGCCATTCTGGTAGACTTCAAAGGAGCGGAGGATTTAGACCTCAGCTCATGGATACGGTAGGCATAGCCCGCTAGTAGCACATTTCCACATCACCACAACATGGAAACCGGACCCGGGCCAGCAGAGTTAATATTTTTGTTTCCCCGACAACAGACTTCTTGAGCTGCTGCCCAATGTTTCGTATTTGGGGTAGAATGAAATACTTTGGATGATACATCCACATATCTGTCCAAGTCCGACCAAAATTTTAAATGAAGCTAAACTGTTTTTTTGGGACTCCTCTGGGAATTAATTTTACTGTGAAACGTAAAAATGAAAACTACTCAGAAAAACTTGAGCAGTTACAAAATGTACTTAATGTCTTTTGCATGAATCAAAAACTTAATTAATCATAAAACTCATATACTGTATGATCTTATGATCATTCTTACAGACACTATTCCTCTTCATAAAGCAGCCTCAAAATATTTTTTTCCTGACAGTTATATAGCATTGGACTGATTACTGTGATACTAAAATGTTGTGGGAGAAGCCCAGAGCTTTTCAGCTGAAATGAAGGATAGATTCAAAGAAAACCATTTCCTCAAGCTCACCATTTATCAAAGTGCAAGTTTTAGTGGTTTGCTAATGTTTTATGAATGAAGGTCTACTTAACACTGCGTTGCAAATGACTTTCTGCTGCAAATAGAGATACCTGCCGAGACGCAGCTATCATTTAATACGTTTGACAATGCGTGCATTGCACATTACCTCGCATGCTCCCTCATACCGTGTCATATTGGAATGTGTGTGAGCAGACAGTTTGTTTCCATTTCACAGTCGGAAAGAAAGTTAGGTTTTCTGAGGATAAGAAAGGACTGTAAGTTAAACATCAGGGAGGGATCGATAATTTTCTTGTCAGTTGTGTTATCATAATAATGAGGTGCACAGTGTCAGGTTCCTTCCATTGAACTGGTGAATAAACCATATGAGACCGTGTTTTTGACATCAACTGCTCCAAACCACGAAGAAGATGCCTGCACATGCTCCTCTGTCCTAGTTTCATTTTCTCCCTGTGGTTTTTCCTTTTATTTTGACAGTACTTAACGTCTTAGTATGTTTTACCACAGCATATATTGGCCCCGTTATCAATTGGGGTTTACTTTCTGGTCATTGTTATGTGTTGATTACACTGTAATGTGCACTTCCTCTGCAATTGGCTAGTTGCATGCTTGACAATGAAGTAGAATTTTTGAAATTTACAGTAACAGTATTGTTGACCCAACGAATGTTATCTGTCTGATCGGATAGGTCCATTTGTTTTTTGTCCAATGTGATTCAGAGCAGTTTCAACTATTTGGATAAGACTTTCGTATACTTGTGTATCTTGGAGCAGAGCGGTACGATAACTCATGGACAACGAGATTCTGGTGGTTACATCACGGTTTCAGGAAGGCTCAACACCAGGCATCAGTCAGTAAAGAGTAATACAAGGAGAGGAAAATGGATTTCATCAATGCCGCTCCACTGGCACTGTGCCAGATGAGACCAAACTGTTGCCATACAAAAGAGCAGATGAATAGCCTTTCTATTGCTTGTAAAGAGGTTTGATTGAGCTTAGCAGATGCCTTAAAAAGACTTACTTTTAGCTCAGCTTCTCTGTGGCTCTCACTTTGTCTTCCCCCCACCTCTCCCACCCTCCCTCCCTCCCTGCCTCTTTCTCTAGACATTGCTGTTCATCCAGGATAAGTTATCATCGCTGCCCACACACAGTCACAATGACTGCCCATGCAGTTATATACACCATGCGATGGGGCAAGGGAAGCACTGCCTCACATTGATTTTGTACCTGCTCCGCTCGGAAATTAACAGCTGGCAAAATTCCATCCCTCAGCGTGGAAAGCTGCAAGTCCAGCATTTTCTTAAGCACTATTTGTAAGTGACAAAAGGGAAATAGGAAGCAGGGGAATTATGGTATCGCTTAAATTTGATAAATCTCTCTGGTATGGTTCCTGGCTGACCCTGTCAGAAATGCTCATGGCTGCAAAATCTGTGTGCACAGGTTGTTTGACAAAGACGGAAACAGGACCGGGGCAGGGGTGTGTGTTTGTATGTGTGTGTGGGTCTTTGTGTGTGAGGCTGATGGGCCATACTGTAAGGATGTAGGAAGGTGAGTTCATCAAGGCGATTCCTGGCCAACGATGCTTGAGGCTGGAAATGGCCTGGCAGGAGCCCAGGCTCTACATACACCATAGTGCTGCTGAGTGGACACTTTAGCAGTGTGGTGCGCCCCCAAGCATTAGATGATTGCCCCTGAGGTTTTGTCTGGAGAGTGAAACTTGTTTTGTGATGTCATATTTCCCCCTGCAGCATTATGATGATGAGGTTGTTGATCCAGCATCCAGTCTTACCACAACATCCTCTGAACTTCACAAAACACATGTCTTCTAACCCATGCAGAAGACATACCAATGGATATAACGCATGGGTTTCAGATGAGATGACTCCTTCGGCCTATTAACTGGTTAATGGCATCACCTCAGATGACAGGCAGTTAGCTCTGCAATGATGCCAGGATTGGCTCTATCAAATAGCATGTTTTTAGCAACCTCAGGCTCTCCATCACATGAAAAAAAAATATCATAGTAAAATTGCTCCACAGATAAACTTCTGAGCTACACAGTACCATTCCATCTACCAGAAATCACATTTAAAATACAGTTTCATTCCAACAGGAGGTAACTAGCAATTTGTGCCTGGGGGAAGGTTTTGCTCCTTTTCAAAATAATGTGTTTGTGTGTGTATGTGTCTATTTGCATTTTTGGGCCATTATAACTGAAGATTGATTGTCACTTTGAAGCAGGTTGTGATTAAAGTGTGTGGCATGTGAATGTAAGCCTGTCAGTGTGTAGTGTGTAGTGCACTCTTTGTCCCGGTACTCTGTGTAACAAATAGAGCTGACAAACATGAGAATGGAGATATCAGAGAAATTATAGTGTTTCAGCCTTTTGTCCTTCTTCTTTTGAAATCAAACTTTTTTAGCAGATATGACTTAATTCAAAAGTTACGTCAACTTTAGACCTTTTAATATAACAGTTAGTTCTTGGCTAGCGTTTAAGCCCATTAAGGAAATTAAAAGAGGGAATAAAAACATATGAATGGATGGTTGAATGGGTGAAGGCATATCTCTGTATGTTAATCAATGTTGTGTTTTGCAAACTAAATTTAAACTTGGCGCTGGGCCCTCAGACAAAAATGAATTACTGTCAGTAGAAGCCACTCATTCAAATTATGCACTCACAATATATCATAGGAAATGTTTATGTTGTCCCACTGGTCTCGTTTGGAGAAAGTAGTCTAGTATGAAGAAAACTTGAGATTGATGAAGTAAGATAGGGAGACAAAGAGAAAGTAACAAATTATTGGCAGATACAGAAAATGCATTAGACACAGTATGGATTTCTCATCATTCAAATGTTGATGTGCTCTTTAAGTGGCTGTATGGAAGGCGACATCAGTCATGCAGTTGTGTTTTCCATAATGGACCATGACCAAATACCAGAACAACTAATGAAATTCCTATCAGCCTCTGTTTCGTTGTGTTAAGTTTAGCTATTATGCAAATAATAGCATGCTAGCAAGCCAAACAAAAACGGGTGAACATGGTAAACATAACTGCTAAATGTTAGCATCGTCTTTGTGATGCATGCAAGCATTCAATGTGGGTAGCCTCACATAGCTGTTAGTGTGGCTGTAAGTCTTAGTAGTTATGAAACTTTCCAGTGTATTTGTCTCTAATGCATTCCATGAACTTTTAAATAATGTGGATTATGTCTTTTAAAATGTCAGCTTTCATGCTTTCCAGTAATTTCAATTTCTGTTATGTTTCTAATGACTAATCATAATCGGTCAAGAGCTATGTTACAAGAAATAAATGGTTTGCAAAAATAAAGTGGAGACTTTTAAGATTATTTACAATTGATCAGTTGTTTCAGTTGGTGGAAGTGACAGAGGTTACCGCTAAATCCTCAAGGGAAGTTTTGTCCTTGCATTGATCTTTTACAAACACAAAATGCACACAAATGGGGAAATCAAATCTTTGCTATCAGTATGAACGATCTGTACATAACATCATCTGTGAAGTACAGCTTGTTGAGCAAAGTAAAGTGAGCAAACCCATTTTTGTTCATTGATCCAAAAGAACACAGAGCCAAGATAGGTCACACAACCTCAGCTTAATGAAATCCTATTGAGTTTGGCTGAAGCGATGGTGAGTCTGCCGGCGTCGATAGCTCTTTGTTTCTCAGAATATCCTGTCAAAACTAGTAAATAAGACCCTGTGCCCGGGGTGCTGTGCGAAGCCATACAAACAAACAACAAACAAACGTAACAACTGCTCCTCTGGAAGCAGGCAGAGAGGTTAAAATGGATGGAGCAATGCCTGGCTGAAGCTGTCTATTGAAATCGACTTTCTTCATTGAAGAGATGGAAAATGTCTTCCTTCAGGTCCAGGTGCGCTGTACTCATCGCACACTAAGTTTTCTTTTCTCATGAGAATTGGTTTATTTTTAGCTATACTTAAACCTGCCTTAGGCTGTCTGTTATTTGGGAAATATCTGATATATTGAGAAGGAATGTACACAATATCATTAAAAACAAAATCAAGATGTTTTGGAAATATCTCTCCGGAACGAAAACATATTTAGAGAAAACAATAAGACATTTTCTATGGGAAAAGGCCTGTATTTCTCACATGGTAGGTTTGTTTGGTTAGCCCCAGACATGTGACATTGGACAGGGTCAATGAAAACAGCAAGAGTTGAGGAAATGACTAAGGCTTCGGGCTCAATAAGGTCACACCAGGCCCCCTGTAGAGAAAGGAAAGCTGTTAGTGCATAAAACTAGCTTTTCCTCATCCAACATGATTCTCCACTGAACCCCAGCTGCTTTAACTGTATTTAAACACAGCTGTGGTTGAGCTAGTATGTGCTTAAGTTAAAGGTCGTTAACCCTGCAGCAGTTTTCCATCACATCCATAGAAGCACGAGTATACTGTAAGACTTAAATCTGAACATTACATTTGTGACTCAACTATAAAATCTTTGATTATGGAAATGGAAATTATGGTTGAAAAAGAGCTGTTGTTAATACACAGCCTAGGGTCTGTAAACTAGTATCCAAACAAAGGATATGTAAACAAAGGGGGCTAACAACATGTACATTTGTTGCATTGTTACTGTATTTCTGTGTTGTATGTTGTACAGACTACGGTTGCAAACCAGGATCAATAAAGTAAATCCAATCCAATCCAATTTAAGGAGGCTGTCTATTAACACTGGCATTTTTTTTTCAGTGCACACACAGTATGAAGGTAGCGGATCATGAGGAGATATTCCCAGATTTTGACTAAAAGGGATATTGACAACAAGCAAGCTGACTACACCTTCAATGCTAACTACAACAGTTACATTCTGTTGCCGTAGTTGCGTTTCTGTAATCTTTACAATGGAGGTGCTGAGTGCAAAGTCAGTTCAAACCATAGACAAAACAGCCACAATGATGAGAATACAAAGTCGAGACAGACTAGATTTTTATTGTACTTTTCAAAACATTCCGTCTGTCAGATGCCTTAATATAACTGAGTTTGTCAGACAAGGTCACCATCGGGCCACCTTTTTTGGAATGGTGATTTATGCCTTGGATAGGCTGCAATGAGGCTGCACTGTGTTGTGATGTTGCCTAACCGCCAGCTGGAAGAGCTCATCACATCAAGTCTCCGAAGAGGGATGCTTTCCTCGCTGGACAGGGTTATCATTCCCAAAGGTAGGTAGTGTATTTATAGGGTCATATGTTTTTGCTGCCGTTATAAATCTTAGCTCCCAGGATGCTCCACGATGTGTGGTCATCAAGAGCATCCTCACAGCCCAGTCGATAACTGGCAACACATAATGTGGGTCTGCTGCTGTGAGCAATCCTGAGCCCAGATGATCCGTGAGTGATATGTGGCCCTTCCAATAAACTGTGGAAAATAGCACTGTGGTGTTCCAGCTCCAGAGAGCTTAAATTGATATGCAAATCCACACGTGAGCAAACACACAACATGAACAGAAAACAGGTTTGGTTGAAGCATTGTGATAACCTTTTTTTCGGAGGACTTGCCGAAAGGGAAAAGTACACGAGTCAAAATAAAACTTGCGTGGAAGTTTGTAAATAAGTCCCAAAATAAGGCCCTAATAGATAACTCTCTTGACATTGACCATGGCCAATCCACTGTGAGGGAGGAGATATTTTCATCCTGAGAATTGTTGTGGACCATGAGATCCTGAGACAGCGAAGAGGACTGGGGACTTAAAGAGTATTTCTGTAGATGATTCGAAAAATAGGCCAGGACCCATTCAAAGCTACTGAGTGCCAGATGGATTATCAAGCTTCCAGCTTGTGAGACATTAAGGAAAGTTTCCAAACTCGGCTCCCCACTGGAAACTGATATCAGGTTCTTCTCCCTGCCAGTGATCAAACGCTTGATATCAAAACCACTTCTGTTTCGTGTCATTCATCACTTTGGTGATTAATGTCTCACCCCAGGAGTGAGAGGTGAGGAAAAGTGCTTGGGCGATAATAGAGATATTCTTTATCTCGACTTAAGGAGTAGCTCAGGCATTAATATCTGCTCATAGAAAACACAGTGTTTTCCCTTTTGAGGACATCAGCTGCAGTGTAACCCAATAAAAATAAATCTCAGCTGTGTTTTTTGGGACGTCGAGCAACTGTCTGAGCGCAGCCACTTGGACCACATAAATATTTAGGAAAAAGCTCACATATTCCAGGATGGGGAACACATGATTACAGTTAGGGCTGGGAGAGAGATATTAGACTTGCTCAATGACAAATATGTCTGCACATGTACATTATATTTATCTCAGACAGAGCACATACACTGCACGTGTGTACAGTGTGTGTGTGTTCTTGCACATGGCTCAACAAGTAGTCTGGCACATACTGTATAACGTCCAGTAACCATGGGCCCCTGGACACTAACATAAATGTTGCCTACACAAGAGCAAGAGACACAGAATGGCTACTGTGTCGTTTATCATCGCTTTAAGTCTTTTATTAGTTGCTTTTAGTGTGTTCACATCTGTTTTGTGTCTCTTTGTGGCCATTGTGCTTCTCTTTGCATCAGGCATGAGAAGTGTATTTTCTAAAGTGCTGAACTATTCCTTTTATTACTGTGCATTCTGTGGTTACATATTTTAGCATAACCTTGATTTATGATCATTTCTCAACCAATCTCCTTTTTTCTTCTTCTTCACACCAGAATAAATGTAATATTCAATAGACTGATCGACTCACAGAGCTCTGTGTTCAGTTCCTACAAGCTTAAAAGTTTCTTAGGTTGGAAACACTGACTGACATTATGTCTATTACACCTCTAAAACCCCCTTTGGGCTATTGATGCAGGAAAAAACAATGAATGTAATTTGCTTGACCAGCACCTATAGTTGATTACAACAGAGCCTTTGGACATTTTCATTACTCCTAATTTCTTTTGGCCCTCATACCACACATACTTCTCTTTTCTATTCTCTATTTCCGCCATTTGGGAGATGTAGGAGGCTATTTTCATAATTAGAGTGAAAAGGTGCAGTTCAATTTGAGCTCAGGTAATGGATCAATGCCCTGGATGATAGCGACGAAAAACAACTCATTTCAAGGGACATTGGTTTTTAGAGAGCCGACAGTGCCAGCTTGAATAACTTGAAATTAATTTTCATTAACAGCGTGATAGTTATGAATTTCTGTAAAGAAAAATAGTTTATTAAATATTTATTACCTTGAACTTTGTGGGGAGGTCAGGAAATATGTTAATAATGGCAAGGCCATTGATTGATACTGAGTGGGGAAAAATTGTCCCTGGGTCAATTTGAGTCACCAAAGACAGACATATTTAAAATTACTAAATAATCTGCTATCTGCTCTGATAGCCTGTCTGTAGCCAAATGGAAATACAACACATTTAACTTTGTTTCTACCGACCCTATTTAAAGTCCACAATCTGTTTTACTGAGTATGTTGGTTCTTCATGAAGGACAATCTGATGTGGAAAAGCACAGGTTTACATAATGAAATTAATTATGTCTGAATTCCATTTAGCTGTTTGAGTTTCAGGGTCTTGGTGGCATTGTTTGAGGTACACTGACATGGCTTACAGGTACACTTCAATTAATGTTATTGTTAATAATAACATCTTTGTTTCCCTATTTGTATTCACACTGGATCGATTAGAATGGTTCTGCTGGCAAAAGAGACCACCTGCTGAGGGGGACTACTGACTACTACTGTTATCTTTTATAACACCATAAAAGCTCACCCACTCACAAATACAGTATGGTGACAATTTTGAAGGAAAACTAAAAAAATAAGAAATAAAAGAAAACACAGAGCAGGCCTCTCAATGGCTTCCATATTGCTGAATATCATTAGTAAGCACTTAATAATTTGTGATGCACAAGGCTTTTCAAACTTATTAAAACATATATGTCAAGTGAAAAGCACTGTATGATTGCCATACTTATTATACTTGATATTTCACTTTGGGATTTGCGAAATTGCTCAAAATTAGCAAACTTAATTGCTACCGTAAAAACCTACCAGGATCTCCTATTCTAGACCCAGGCATGTAGTAGTTCTTTCAGTAGTAATTTCAGTGTAAGTGTGCGCCAGCAGCAACTGCTTCCAGACCAGAGTGGTTGACTGAACTCAGCAGACCATTTGCAGCTGCTGCATTGCGGCTCGTTTGAGTTGTCCCTCCTATGCCTCTCTTATTGAAGTTTGATAACTTTTGGCCACCTTCAGCAATGTCTTTGGCCTTGATCCTTCAGAGGAATCCCTTATCTTGCCACCCTTTACTTTAAGACAATCGTAAAAATTGTCAGGGTAAAAGCTGGCTGTTTCATCCGATGCTGTCCTCACCAAGAAATACATTTTACAGATACAACACCATTTAAACCTCCCTGGCTGCTGCTAAAGAGATGATAAAAACCTAGCCCCAAGGGATCTATTAGCTCGGTTTCCCTTAGGAGCAAGGGATACTGATTTAGCATCCGGCCCTGAAACTACGGAAATTCTTAAGTTTGTTCAACATTTGACTTTATGTTATGAAACAGATTTTTTAGCTTGACGAGGCTGTGTTGACCGATGTTCCATTTGTTTAAAAAAAAACACATCCTTATCTATATTTCCCATGGTAATCTCAAGAATGTCATGCAGAAATGTTGCTTTAGGGTATAGGAAGATCAACCTCAGATGCCCTCTGCTTTACTAAGCATGATGGTTGGAGATGCTTGAGATATCTACTGCACTAGTCTATTCAACTCTTAAACCCACAATCAGATCCATCTGCCAAAATAATGAATCGTTTACCACTTGAACTATGTTTGCACCTGCACAGAATATTTATGCTCTACAAGGCCCTGGTTATACATTTTCTGGACATGTGTTTACATGCACAACAGTGGTCCATAGCTTCGGGGCATCTGACCACCGTGAGTATAATCCAAGCATGTACACGGACAGTCTGGTATGCATGAGGCCATATAAACAGCTTCTGTTCTCATTTGTGGGTTTCCTGTCTCTCCCCTGTCTTCCTCATGAGTCCCAACAAGAGGCTACTGTGACCAGCTTCCCATGTGAAAACTGCTTGGGCTCGCCAAAAAGACCATGGCTCTACTCCACAATGATACCCACTCCCCCCTTGTGCTGCTTCTGTTTCTTCATGTGAGGTAGGTTAAAAAAAGGGTTGGTACCACTTCAAGAGGAGGCATAAAAGAAGTCCTTAAAAAGACCTCTTTAGCTGTAATAAATGGCTTTCTTTTTCTGTTAAATTAATAATAATCAACCAATGCCTTTTTCATCAGGCACCATGGAATATCAGCTAAATTAATGGAACGACTTGAACAGGGATTGTCTAGTTATAGCTTAGCAACCGTAACTAGGCTCGGCAGGTCTTTTAAGCATTTCTCCTGATTTCGCAACAGCATGCGCGAAGCAGTAGGCTAATCAGTGATAGGCTACTCTTCGTGGAAATACCTCAGAGGGTGCTGTCTTTTTCTGTTTTTTCTGACTTTCCAAAATCTAATAGGCCTAACACAAGAACAGGAGTGTGAGGAATGTATTGAAATGCGGTAATGAAGATAAGATTAGATAAGATAACCGTTTCTCAGTCCCACAGCAGGGAAATGTACTGCTCTAATGTGTGCTGCAATCATTAACATGTCCATAGGTTTATAGCCTACTCACAGTATTAAAGGTCACCTGTTATGCATAATGCACTTTTTCATGTTGTCATATAAATGCAACATTAATATGGATAACTGTTTGTCCACATACTCCCAAAGTTTGAGAAAAAAACGCCCTCTTTGTTTTTCTCCAACCTCCACCTTTCCGAAAACATGTGACATCTTAAGGGGGGAAGCCACGCCCCCTCATTACAAAAACAACTTAGCCCTACCCCCATGGATAACCATCCCCAGACACCCCTGAATCTAACTGGCAGTGAGAATTAAACCGGAAGTAATATTCAGGGCCAGTCAGAGCAGACTGGGCTTTTTGGAAGGCGGGGCTTAAAAAACTGAGTGTTTCAGACGGAGGGTGAAAAGAGGAGATTCAGTAATAGCACTGTGCGAAACCATACACCATGAAAACAGTTTCTAGTAGAAACTAGAATAATAATTTTGAACCTGAAAGTTAGCATAATATTTTACCTTTAACCTAAGCCAATGGTCACTTCCAAGGTCAAGAGCTTATCATAACTAGATTACGGTTACGTTAGAAAATGACTGGCACATCCACTACGTTGTATTTAGAGCCTACCAGGATGCTATCTGTATTTAGGCTTACGGTAGCAGCTGTAGCAGTCATAAACTGGTTAGGACTTCTTCCATTCTCCTTTTACAAGATCCTTGTATGAGAAAAAGGACCAACATTTTCAGCGATGTCATGGAGCCAACTTTAACTAAAAGCTAGCTACGGAGGATCAAATCTACCAGCGATGTTTGTCATTTCAACTGGCAAATTTCTCAATTTTCTTTTACTGAAATAAAATTTTTTTTTTTTTTAAATGTCTAAGAATTTAATAGAAAGTCTGCCACTGTTCTCTTTGCAAACTGCATATGTGGCAAGCAAGAGGTAAGTAAGTTATTTTTTGAGTTGTGAATTTATTTGTTAAGCCTTTTCATAATATGTAAGAGGTCAAACTGTTAATTGGAGAGTCCTTATGGTGAATTTATGAGGAAATAAAAAGACATAGCATAATTTAAAGCAAACACCAGCCAGAGAGACTTTTCACAACCTGGCAAATAACCAAGTGATCTATAATACTTTACAAATACAATTATTAAATATTACGAAGCATTTAGTTTTCAAACCAACTTTTTAAAGCCTTTAAAGACAAATGGCTTATTAAAAAGTGGTAACAAAGGGCTAAACGTGATTTCATCTTACTGTTAGTCACAATAAAGGTGACAGAACAACAGGAATTTTAATCTCTTCTCAATCCCCCTCGGTGCAATTGTGTGGTTCGAAGTGAACTTGAGCATTCCGAGTTGACCATCACTGAGTCCCATCTGGAATTACCCTTTGAGCACAGGCACCAGCTGTGTGAAACGGGGACAAAGTACAGCAGGGGGCTTTCATGTTTTCTTGCCTGCACTCTACTCATTTATCCGAACAATGAAAGTTCACAGAAGGCCATGGACATACATAAGGAGTGATTAATGTGGACCATTAAACCACAATAACCAGCCAGCCTGTGTAAACAGCCCGCCTATGGAGAATACAGCGTTGACCCTTCACATCCATGTTGCAGCCATCAGGAAGCAAAACTTAATTGTTTTGGAAGACCAGAAAATACAACACGCCGATTATCCCTCATTTATTCCTTTGTCTGGACGCAAGATTAGTATTTTAATGTTTAACTAATGGAGAGGAGACTCAAGTGCCTTTTGCTGCGCTGCAGAGCCTCAGAGAAATTGCATGTCAATGGTTCGGAAAAAGACCACAGGAAATGTAGAACATGATTTAATGATCATTATTTTGGGTCACAACACAAATTTGGTTAGTCTGGCTGGGTTTGCCTGTTTAATGTGAGTGACTTTAAAATAACGCCTAAGTAACTCCTTTAAATAATTCATTAACTATATAAATATTTCTTTTTCTCACAGTTTATTGCCCAGAGGAGACAGGGTCCTCCATAAAGTTGATTTGGTATTTATATTGGACTGTTTCTCTCCCATAAAACAAGCAATCTCAAATAGTAACCATGTGCTGACAGCATTGTGTGAAACCACTTGAATTCGAACTCTGACTTCTTGAGAGTCTTAGAGGAAGTGTTTCACATCAGTCGTATGAATCTCGCGTAGAGAGGCCACCAGCTCACGGTGGTTTATAGAAAATATCACAAATATTGTAATGACGTCATGGCGACCAGCCTGTGAGTTTTAAAACACATGCCTGCTGAAACGTGATCTGCAGTTGGTTCTTTCGTCGGGTACAGAAAGTTTTTGAAACAAACTATTTGAAGTACAACAGCAGCCCACTGTGTCTCTGAGTGAGTGTTGTGAACAAATTGAACAAAACTATCCCTATATAAGATGTATCTGGCTACTCTAGCGAGTAATAAATCACTTGCTTCCTTGGGTGTGCCATGCTGAATATATAAATATGAATATATCTAGCCATGGTTATAGTTATAGGTCTTACAATTTTTCATATTTTTTCCTTTACAAGAGAGGTGAGTTAAATTTTATTTGTGGTGCATAAAGCCCTGGATTATCAGCAGTCTCACAGTAACTCTAGTCTAGATAGGCAACCCTTTTTATCGGGGCAAGTCTTTGACAGTAAGTAGTTGCAGTTAATCTGCTCACAGTGACGTCTGTGTATAAACAAGGACACTGATGCTAGACAGATAGCTTAAATGTAGTGTTTCAATGCTGTCAACTGACCTTTCTAATTACAAGTATTTTGTCATTTTAGCCAGCGAGAGCTTTTCGAATGTCCTATAGACACCGTTGAGTCAGTGGACATCGCCCTCAGCCAAAACCTTGGCCCTGTAATCTGGTTCTTAATTACATTGGGTTGCAGATAATCAATTCCCTGCTGTGTGTAAAATGTTTCTGGCCAATGAAGGGATTCTATTTCAGTTTGTTTTGGCATCAGCGAAGTTGCTCCACAGGATGCCAGCCCGCCTGTTCGTATGAAAACTGGCCAACAACACATACAGGAATACACATCAGCAGACAAACACTGATGCAAATTAGCATTTTAGCTGGGAGCCATATCTGAGAAAGCTGTGATCATAAAGCTCCATGTTTGAGTATGACTTATGCAACATAATGTCCCTAAAAAGTAATTACATTACTCATGTATCCCTGTTGATACTGTATGCCTTTGTAAATGACCATTTATCAGCTCTCTGCATTTATGGTAAAGTTTATTGAAACATTTGCTTGTATTTATCACAAATGTTGCCACAGCGGTGCGGGGTGATTTATTTAATTCACTCAAATTCTGTTCTTAAAGTTGTTATCTATAGGATCACCATCTAGTGTATAATACATAACTCAAATGCTGTTACGGCTGGGCAGGGAGGACACAGGCGCGGAGACAATACCAGTTTAAGAAGTTTATTTTGAAGGAATCAGCTGGGGGTTAGGGCCGTGATCCGGGGGGAAGCTTGCTGACATGGGGCTCCAGGGGGAGAGCAGCGGGGGAAAGTCCAGGGAGCTGAGCGAGAGCAGGCCAGAGCAGGCAGGCAGAGGGGTACGGGAGGAAGTGCTGGCTGGCGAGGGCTGGAGCTGGTGGCTGGAGTCAGGCTGGGATAAGTGTGGCAGAGAAAACAAGAGCTAGCATGTGACAAAATGCAGACGGAGCTGCAAACAGGTAAGAAGAATAAGGCGTGATTGACTGTGTGAAACAGAGACTACAATCTGGCAGTGTCTGGAAGGTTGGGCCAGGTTTATGAAGAGCAGTAGATTGGTGATT
This sequence comes from Hyperoplus immaculatus, assembly GCA_949357725.1. NCBI lineage: Eukaryota > Metazoa > Chordata > Actinopteri > Uranoscopiformes > Ammodytidae > Hyperoplus > Hyperoplus immaculatus. The sequence goes on from OX442356.1 coordinate 9,431,906, forward strand.
GATGGCAGCTGTGAATGCTGGTGCCTGACCCCAACACACCTGACTCCAACCCTGCAATTACACCAGACACAGACAAGGGTAAAGGGGAAAAAACAACACAAGCACTGTATCCCAATCCAGGGACCGCGTCCTCTACGCGGTCTATGAAGGCTATAGCCTGTGAAGGCCGATTCGAAGGCCGAACGAGTGTTGTTAAACGAGACGGTCTCGGCAGGTCTCCGTTTACGAGCATTTCTGGTTTGCGTAACAAGCCGCTACCTTGCGTCGACTCGCCGCTCCTGTGCTGCCTAGCAACCCTGATTGCTGCCAACGGAAACAGCTTTGTCAACGGAGGAAAAAAGAAAAAGAAGTTGCCTACCAGACGAAAAGAAAAAAAAGTACAAGAAAAAAAGAAAGGAAGATAAAAGTTAAAAAGATGGAGCAACACGTTGCTGTTTTGTTATTTTTTATCTTAATTTATGCCATCTCTGAAAAAAACGCAATGAATCTTGGCATATGTTGGGCCGCGAAGGATCCATCTGTTGCAGTCTTCAAAACCGTGAAACGAAGGCTGCATTTCTCGGCCGCATATGAAGGAGCCTTGCAAATGAAACAAGCCTTTGCGCGCCGCTATGACGCAATCGGTCTTCAAATGCAGCCTTCATAGACCGCAACCCCTGAATTGAGATTCACCGAAGGGCTTGAGGCCCAGGCAGGATCATGACAAATGCAACTTTAAGTGCATTTTGGAGGTACATTTAGATAAGTATTTCCATTTTATGCTACTTTATACTTATACTTCTATAGATAGATAGGTATATATATACAGTATATATATATATATATATATATATATATATATATATATATATATATATATATATATATATATACACACACACAGTATAGATAGATAGATAGATAGATAGATAGATAGATAGATAGATAGATAGATAGATAGATAGATAGATAGATAGATAGAAATATATAAGTAGAGCACCTGTTGCAGAAGACAAAACACATTGAGAAAGAGAAAAAAAACCCTCATGACTACTTTATAGCTACTTGGGTAAATATTGGACTCTTTACTTTACTGCATGTTTTTGACTACCTTGGTGTCATTTGTGAGTGTAATGTTGCAACCCGGTATCACGCCGAGGCGTGTAATACACACGCATGGACCGGCGTGTCTATTACACGCCTTGCCTGACCAGGGCGTGTGAGTTACACGCTGCCCCCCGCCCGTCTAAATGAACGGAGGAATAGCAGCAACAGGGGCCGACATGATGTTCTCCCAGCATTTCAATACTATCCAGCTGCAGCCGCGAAGACAAACACCCTGGCGTAGGTGGTTAGGGTTAGGGCAAGGGGACAGGGAGAGGTTAGAATATAGATAGAACATTGACGGAACACCGCGGCGGCCACCGCGGCGGCCATCTTGACTACGGCGCGTGTAACTCACACGCCCTGGTCAGGCAAGGCGTGTAATAGACACGCCGGTCCATGCGTGTCTATTACACGCCTTACCGTGAATGTTGACACTTCCATTAGTATTAAGGCTCAGTCGGGCTTGTTTGCTAACCGTGCAGAAGAGATTGCTGTGCATTAAAGAAAAATTGTTTTTGTAACGATTTCTCTGATCAGGAAGTTGGTGTCTCAGCAGTGTACATTTCTCGCAGACAAACCCAGATTTTGGTCTATTTTTTCCCATCCCATGGCTACACTGGAATGCGTTTTTCATGTCTGCAACTTGTAACCCTGGAAACAAATGTCTCCAAGCATACAGTCAAAAACACAAGTTTGCTCATCCTGCATGTTCCCTTGTTGTGGTTGTAATGTCTTACGTCATGATGACTTCATGTGCATATTTACATGTATTGCACCCAAGAGAGCTTCATCTTTGGAGTTTGTCACCACAGAACTACTGTGAAAGTATGTGCCTCTTGATCTTGGCAATCTGTGCCCAGAATTTTCCAGAGCTGTCTTTTTATCAATCTGTATCTACCTTCTTGTATGTATGGCTATCATTCGTAGCAAACTTTTATATAAACAGACAATGCCGGCATGGTAGATTAAATTCACGGGTGAAGAATAGATGTTTAGTTTTTTTACAGGAATATTAAAATTCTATTTATGTAGCTTACTGAATCAGAGCATATGGGATACAGGTATAATATATAATTTAATTAGTTTTGAGGAACAATCCCAAATGGCCCTGTTACTGGACTTGATCAGTTTTCTCTCCGTTGTCATGGAGCTGCATCTGTTGAGAAGTGAGCTCAGTGTTCTTTTATGATTTGCCAAGCCAGTACAGATTTAAGAAAACGCAAACTCAACACGCCGAATCAGAGTGAATGTTGGAAGTGCCTAATAAGCGGACATTGTCATGCTTTTCTTTCCTCTAGGCTGAGGCTTTGATGCCTGGTATAATACATTTTATTTGATCAATTATTAATCTATAATCCAATTTTATATATGGCATATCTGTAATGTGCCATGAGTATGTTTTATGATACTTCATAACTCCTTCTCCAAATTACACGCAATGTGATTTGAAGCAAACAGGGATTGTTTTACAAATCACGTGGGTGTGTTCATCAGTGAAAAGTTTCTGGGAACACATAACAAAACGTCTGTTGAACTCTTGGCTTTGAGATTGACTTTTCTCAAGAATATCATATACTCTTGAATCATGATTCGGGGCAGGGCTTTAGCCGTACTCAAAGACAGCTGTGGCTATCAGATTCAGCATGCAATGTTGCTAATAAGTTGTTGGCGGTTAGGTGGTAACCACCACACAGTATTACTCATGTTTAAGCTATAGGAAGGAGGCACTCAACGCATCTACAACCATGATAAAAAGTTGTATTTCTATTTCTTTAAGATATGTTTAGGTTAGGGGGCAGGGAGGGATCCTAAACCATTTGATAAATGGTCCAGATTAGATTTGAACCTGCGACCACTGCGTTGAGGCCTGAGCCAATATGATACAAGCTACTACCCACTACCCACTACACCAAGGAGCATCTTTCTATTTCTGAAAAAATTATAAATTTTTCTATTTTGTACATTATTTACTTTGCAATGTACCTTCATATTAAATATTCTGCATGTACATTGGGATTTGAGAGAAAGATCAGGGTAGGTCAGGGTTAGGGAGTGATCACATGAGCAGGTGTATGATGAATTGATGGTGTCATCCTTGACTCTGAAGGCTCAGGGTGCTGATGGATTGAAATTATTATTACAACAGCTATAATATATTGAATGTGTCTAATAATTCACTTTTTCATTAGAATCCCTTTAAATGTGTTACATGCCATTTGCCGAGTGATGTACTTTTATTATCAGGGTGAAGTTACACACACAGTCTTTGTTAGTTAGTCAAGTGTTGTAGTTGTGAACCAAATGCCTTTTCAATGTGACGCATTTGTTATTTTTATAGAAAATTGTTAGCAACTCAACACTTTACGGCTATCTAAGGAACAATGCAGAAAGCTGTTTTACATCAACCCATAACAGTTTTCTTACTTGAAAAAACAGGCCGTCACAGACACCCAATCAGTAGTAGAAAAATATTTAAAATTTAAAGAGCAATGGGCTGAAGGTTGCTCTTAAAAATAGAAAGCTTTATAGTTTTTTTGGATGGCCAAGTGCAGTGGGTCATCCAAGACCACCACAGGCTAAGCTTTACTTGGCTTGCAGGCAGTGAAACCTGTCAGAGATCATCCATTATATAGCATTTAATAAACTCTTTGCAGAAAATGAAACTCCAATGTTGAAAAGCAGATCAAGTAAAATTCCTCTGCAAAGACAAAACAACAGCTGTTTTATACTTAAAGAAGAAATATCATGAAAAACTCACTTTTTAAATTTTTGTGAACATACATTTGGGTATCTGGCACCTACCAACCCACAAACACTGACTTAAGACAACACGGTCAGTTGTGGGAATTTTAATGCAGTGACAGAACCAGTGGAGTCATTTGGAGTAGATTAGGTTATTGTGGTGATATACGTGGTAGAGGAGAAGCTAAATTGGTTCCATGGCTGTGGCGATGTCAGCAGAGTTGAAGCGCAAGACTGGAAACAGTCATCTGTGTTTGGAACAGGCTGACCAATCTAAGTAGACTGAGCTTTCTGTAAGGGGGGGTGGGGGTGCTCAACCCTTTAAATCTAATGTTGTATCAGATCTTTTAACCAAGATTGAAACATTTCATATTTTAAACCTCTGTTATGCCCTGTAGGCCTCAGTGTGCTCTTAACACTAGTTTTTGAGTAAAAATAAATAAAACAAAGTTAATGAATTATATTGACTTTATAAATACTCAGATAAACATGTTTTGCCACTTATGAGAGACTACATTGTATCACTCAGCATGGCTATCATTGAGTGACTCATTTAGGCCATTACAGGTAGACCCACATCATAGCCTGCTGACTGGGTAACGGTGCTCTTTTTAATGAAAAACATGCTAGGGCCAATGTGACCCCTATAGTTTATCCCTGAATAAAAGTGCCAGAAGACCCAGCAGTGAGCATTAAGGCCAGGACACACCAGTCCGACTACCCGAAAATGGTGACTGCCGATTCAGGGAGCTCCAGTCTTCCCGTCGCGGCCGAAAAAGTGCAAAGAACTCACCAAACCGACTGTTGCCTTTCCATACGCTCTGCGTTTGCGCGGGACGTAATGTCTCCATAACAGCAGGCGGCGCTAATCTGTATTGTGGCCCGAAAAAATACGGAAGCCGGAAATGATGGGACGGCTCTCTAGTCCATAAACATAGATAGAAATACGTATTTATATTTATGGACCATAAAGAGCACCATTTTTAGCAAAGAGTGTCGAGCATGGTGTCGAGCAGTCAACAAGGGTTGATGCATGTGAGTACTAGCTGAACGAAACAAACAAACACATTAAAACGATGGCTAACTGTTGTTAGCTGTTTGTGCTACCCGCCTCACTTCCGGGCTTCACTGATTCGCTAGCCCTCCACAAATCAAATTGCTCAAACTGAAAGACTGTCCGCCGCCGATTGAACATGTTTGAACATGTTCAATCGGCTCAAAAGAAGCCCGACGACATCAACTACGACCGATTTCACAGCACACACCAAACAGATTCGTGTCTCCGTCCCCTCGAAACTCTACGACGGCGATTATCGGGCCGGTGTGTCCTGGCCTTTAAACCTAGGAACAACAGGGCCATGATTATGTTCACCACAGGGAAGAGGACTCTCGATTAAAACCATTTCATATATTACAGTAATTGTAATAACCCCCCATTTATGTCTAATGGGAACACCGTTGGTGTACAACAGTTTAATCAATTACCCAAACACTGAAGAAAAATCAGAATATAGAGAAAACTCTACAATTGGTAAAATTTGACCTGAGTACATTATGAACATGAAGAGTGCGTGACAGACAGAAGGTGATAACGATGGAAAATAGGTGAATAATTTTTTAATTTTTTATTATAATAAACCATGAAAAACATTTCTAGCAGACCCCACAAAATACAAATTTGTACCTGACAATGAGTATGATATATCCACTTTAATTTGTCTTTGTTTCCTTGGGTGGCCGCACATAAACATAACAATGACAGTTAATGTTCAAGCTAATGATACCAGGTTGTGTACCTAAAACAGACAAATCTCTGGTCAGCAACATTGTCTGAGCTGTGTTATTCTGTCTGCAAATACAATTAGCAAACCAAAAAATAAGGAATGTCATCGGAAAACATCAGGATGTGTGTAATGATGACTCTTATTGTCAAAAGTTGTACTACTGCACTTTCCCTCTCCTCATCAAGACTGCTGCTCTCTAATCTTTCTCCACAGGACAAACCTTAGCTGATGTTTTAATGAGTGGCTCCACCCTGATAGTTTCCGGACCATTGGATAGAAGCAGGAACTTGTTCAAGGGCCAGGAAATATAATGCAGTAAAGGAACTAAATAGGCCTATTTAGTTCCTTTACCAAATAAGCTCCTCTTTTCAAAATAAAGTTAACGGTTGTTATAAAATGGTTCCTGAATGCTTTGGAAAGTTCCTGTGGTAAGAACTGGCTACTACAGCTGCAAAATGGTACTTTGAAAGGCCTTGTGGGAAAAGATCCATTATCAGCCACAAGTTAAGGGTCTCCATCATTCTCAAATGGATTTAAGGGAATGAATTACCCGTCAAGGATACGCTATACAGCACCACAATTAAAACATGATGTGAAGAGCTAGTCTATCACAATTAAAATGCCAGCCTGGTGCCACACTGATAGGATGTTGTCCTCCACATTGTGAAGATGACGTTTCAGAAGTGATGGAGGGTGCCATCAAGGATACATTATAAAACTGTAGCGTCAGTGTTTGTTTGATAGCTTTGCCATAAAACCTGGACTGGAAAAAAGAAAGATTTTTATTACATTGATGAGCCTGAGGGTCTGTTGTCATTTTTCCTTTAAAATGTTTACAATTACAATAAAGTTCGATGCCAATGAAATAAGATATTTCAGATGGGAGCAACTAGTATTTAATGATCTGTGTTGATTCATAACTGAAGTGCACACTCACCGCATGCAAAGTGAGCCAGACTTGTAAGCAAGTCAATGGACCCAATTATATCCATTTACTTTTATTGGTTAATCCACACAGAAGCCAAACAGATTTAAATAATGAAAATATCTCAGTGTCTTAGCTGTGTTGGCTCGACACAGTAGGAAATGCTTAGTGGAGCAAATTAGAGGAAAACGCATAATAGTCCGATGAAAAACATTAGTGGGAAATTAACTGCTGCATGTTAACTTCTAAAGTCATTCATTGGCACAGTGTGTGAAAGATTGACAAAGAAACTATTTCATATTGGAGATTTTTTTCTGTTGCCATCCATCCGTCTGACAGTCATCACACTGGATGCCTTGCATTAGTTTACTCCTCTCTACCACACACACACACACACACACACACACACACACACACACACACACACACACACACACACACACACACACACACACACACACACTTTTCCCTTTTTTAATTACTGTCAGGAAATACTGCAGTCAAGAGTTTTTGTTTGTGTTCTCCCACTTTGCTTCATTTACCCATACTCACACAGCGTTCAGTGGATACCTTCCCAGGCCCGAGTGCCTTGGTAAATCATCACTCATATTCAGCCATGTTGCGTGCATTGCCTCGACAGCAACAGAGCCACAGATTTGTAACATTACCTTATCAAATTCAGACTATATCTGAAAATGACAGCTTGTCAGCATGAAAAATCTGTCCAACATTTGTCCATAAATAAACATAGGAGCTGCTATTACTGTAATGCACGCGCATGCTCGTCTCATATTACAGCTGGCAAGTGAACTTCATGTGCATTTGTTTTTTACAACAGCCATCCGTCACTGTGCCAGCTGATCTTAATCAATCAATCAAACTTTTATTTTATTTTATATAGCACAAGTCATAGATCAAAGTGCAATGGCCTAAATGAAAGCCCTGCGTTCCGAATCGCATACTTTCTAATATATAGTCTGTAGAAAAAAGGTTTAGGATGTCCCGATTCTTGTGGCCAGATTTAGGATGGTTAGAAGTACCCGGATGTCCTACTTTATCCGGCCAAGATTGTTAGTGTTGAAAACTGCATCCTATTTGGGCGATTCTGACCCACAATCCGGTGTGCACGTGAAGTGACGTCACATCAACGAAGCCTCCATATGAAAACAAACGGGGATGCGACGGATATAAAAGCAAGAGGCAAGATCAAGGTATGCGATTCGGAACGCAGGTCCATCAGGTCAAGTGGTAAGCTTTCCACAGTCTTGGGCCTAAGTGGCTAAACAGGGCCTCAACATAGGTCTTAGATTGGACACCCGGACAGGGTCAGCCCTGTACATCTGGCGTCCTCAAGTAGGATAACATTAGAACACTTTAATTGATTGAATTAATTTAGTAACTAATTTTGCTTATAAATACGACGGCGTTTAAGGACCGCTGTGAGAGAAAGCAAATAAAATGACATTAGATGCAGGAATGTTTCAATTTACTACAACCTGGAATAGAACACGTCTCCCACATGAAAGTCAGTAGTGCTACCTACCAAGCCATCTAGCCAATAAATCTCTTCTCTGTAAAATACCTAATTTCACAGCTTCTTTTTTCTGAGACAGTTATTAAGTGGTTGAAGTTCCTTAGTATTCCTGATATGGCATGTCCTTAAAATATATTTCCCCTCACATTTTTCTTTTTTTCTTTATTGGACTGTCAATAGTAATGAGAGAGCAGTGTGACCTGCAACAAACAAACCCTTGGCGTTGTCATTATTTATAGGTGCCATAGCCATTCAGCCACTTGTGCACCATTGATGTTATTTAAATAAAATGTGGGCTGATAAGAATTGTTTAAGATGAGCACGTAGCATGAAGATTTTGAATGAGGATACCTCAGTTATTTTCTTCTGAAAGACCTGTGACCAAAATTTCTACTGAATGCGAGACTTTGAAGTCGACAAACAAACTTAATCCTTCCTTATGTTGTGCCGTGAAACTGATGAAACACTTATTTAAATATGTGACTGTCACATGCGTTGTGTGATTCATGAGCCTCACTCCACACTGCTGCTGTGCAGTTGGCAGAGTATGAAGCTTTGAAGAACTGAGTGGTACCAAACTTTTCCTTTCAAACGATCAAACACAGAGCATCTATATCATGGACTCTCCCTTTCTATCCCTTCATGGGGAATACGGCCTCCAGCATCGGTAATCTACTAATGAGATCAAATACGGCCTCCTACTCTGTTAATCTCCTACTGAGATCAAATGATGAGTTTATTGTGTATGCAAAGCTTTTTATGCAAAAACAGTTGGGTTTGACTCTGTTTCCATTTGCTTCACACCAGGGGTTTTGTTGTGTACATGGGTTGCCACCACATGAATGGAGACGTCAATAATTAATTATTTAAAAAATATATTTTATTAATGTTGACGGTGGCTGACAAAGTGGATTTAAAAAGTTTTTCTTTTAAGTCACTAGATCAATCAAACCCAAATGAGTCATATATCCATAATGTAATCATGACCACAGACAAGTGCATATATTAAAATAGAAAATCCTGCGCAGATTTGAAAAGTACAGACCCCCCGGCGCTGATCGCCAACCTCGCATCCGCACACTTCGCTGAACCGCCGCCACACTCTTTCTGAAGACGAGTCCCAAGTTGGGGCAGATCGGACGGTTGTGGCAAATTAGCAGCAAAGGGCCGCTCATCAGAAGACATTTTGGTCAATGGCGGCCATGTTTTTTAAGCTATTTTACTAAACTTTTACGGACATGTGTATCTTAGTCCCCTGAGGCTTCGTGAGAAAGTTTGTGTTAATTAAGTGAAACTTGAGAAAATTGTGCTTAAAAACCTGTTTTTCAATTCATGCTTATTAGCTAAACATTTACATATGTTTCCAGACAGACTTATATGGTCCTGGAGGCTTTTTTGTAGAGTACCCTGAAGTTCACCTGTGTGATAAATTTCAAGTTTTACGGTGTGAGGGGCGTGGCCTCTCAAACTTTTTTCAGCCGGGGCTTAATGACAGCAGCAATTTGTGGAAAATCTAAAAATTGATTAATAGCACACCCCGTGGAGTGGGGACGCACATTCTGTGAATTTTTTGCATTTCGAAGTGTAACGGTGCAGGCTAAATTGAAACTAGAAAAAGAGATATATAATACAATAAAGGTCCAATTTCTACCACGAAGAAAGAGAAAAAAGAGAACAGAGGAGATGAAATGAAATGAATAAGCGTCGCCTCTTTTTCTCCGTTTATCAGTCCTTGTGGTGCCATGTCTGTCAACAACACAAAAGCTTAGGTGAAATAGATATTTTGCACGATCTGATCTTTTTTTTCATCTCAACCTTTCGCAAAAGCCGACCCTGCAGTCCGAAATTTTCTGAGCAGAAACACACCATGTAACCAGAAGACCCGTGTTTATAGTCCCTATTGATGAAACAGTCACAGAACAGACTCAATGCAGCCTCCCAGTACAAACACTGCTCTTTTGAAATCCACAGACCTCAGCCAGAATAAACAGCGATACAATGCAATGGAAGCTCGTACCATATTGTCCCACATTCACAGCCCCCTCGCTGCTCTTATTTGCAGCTGTGTTTATTATGAGAAAGGTGGTGGAAAAAAACATGGCAGCATTCTGACAGATGTAAGGAATTGTCAGCACAAGATGTGTAAGTCTCCAGGGATTGTGTTCTTGTAAGACATATGAAATTGTTGTGGCGGGAGCAGCCTGCAATTTGTCCAAATCTCTTTTCTTCTAATGACTTGTTACTGTCTAAAGAGTGTATACAGAGAGTGTGGAGTAAACCTGGTCGCAACACATTAATGGAATAGATCATTGAAATTGGTCTGTGGAGGGACATCTTGTGTAGATCATATGTTGGAAAAAAAACACAACACCCATTTATATCATTCAAAGAAACATCTCTCTTTCAAACAGGAAACTCAGTTGTTTGAAATAGTTGCCAGTGTGTGGAGTGGACCTATTTGGTTTGCCTAATTAAAATGCCACAGGCGTCCATGAGAAACTCAGGACACCCCATCAAACCCGTGGCCAAGCGAGCTGCACAGTTGCAGCTACAGCGTTTCCAAGGAGATCTCGGTGTGATTATAAAGAAGTGCCTCCATGGTTTGACCCTGTCTACAGAGTGCAGCACAATGCAGCAGGAGAAGAGAGGTCGTTTGCGTAACCTGGGAGTAATTTCACATCCGAGCCCGGGCCTGACAGACTGCACTACAAAAAACCCATCAAGCAAAAAGGGAGACTGGGGGAAAGAGAGAGGCAGAGAGAGAGAGAGAGACACTCTCTTCATGCACAGATGGTTTTGGAGGAAGCCTGACCAGACTAGCCTTTACTCTTGGCCGAAAGTTTTAAATCACTTTGTATTACAACATTTATTTCAGCACTATTTTAAGTCTTGTTCCGAGATACAAAGATGTTTCATCAAAATAGCCATTGCTTGCTATTTTCAATGTAAGCAACAAAAACATAACCATATAAAGTAATTTTTCTAAAAAGTCACATTTATGTATTGAGTTGAGGGGCCACTGCATAAGCAAAGTTTATTATAGCGAATAACACCTGTTGTTGACCACTAGTTGTGGAGCAACGTTTTAATCAGTCGGTCTGCGTTTCATACAGGTGCGTGATAGCATGGAATTTGAGCCATGCTCGTAAATTGTTTGTGATTCCCAGATTCCATGATCACAAGATAACAAAGCTTGTTTTTACTCATTACTTACAATGTTAAGTCAGTTAATGCAGTGAAAAAAGAAGAAGACAGCACATTAGTAAACTTTATTGTAAACTATGTAGGTTTCAAATTTTACAGAACGTTTCGAAAGTAAGAGAAAATACCTTTAACACACGTATTGAGGATAGACTGACACCAGGAGTTTTGCTGCTTTCCAAGGTGAAGGATGAACTTTAAAAATCAAAAAGACAAATGTTGAGATTTCTAGCCGTACTGTCACCACATGTAAATGTTAATTAAATCCTCCTCTGTGGTAGAACCAGTATTTACTGTTGCTGCACATAGTTTTACGATGCAGTTAATCCTTTTAATGGACATTTTGGATTTGTTCATTTAATAGGTTTATACAACTGAACTAACTGAGGGCTGTTTAGACTGCACCTGACCGCTTGTTTTACTTGCCCTAATACAGTGGTTCCCAAAGTGGGGGACGGGACCTTCAGGAAGGTCGCGAGATGCCTTCCGAAAAACAAATACAAATGTGAAATAATTTAAAATTGCGTATTTAACCCATTAGTGTATAAATATACAGAAATATGAAATTCGAATAAAACACAATACACACAGAGTTTTGGATTTCTGATACCCACAGCTATCCAAGGCCACTAACTTGACTGAAAAGACTTTCTCAGCACCGACTTACATCAAAAATAAATACATATTGCTGCTTAACATGAAGGGTCATCTCCAACTGGCCATCTTCAAAATCAAACCCAGAATGGACCTGCTCTGCTCCAATAATGTAGGTGCATGCAGCACTTTATGCATACAAACACACACAGACACCTGCTTGTTTATTTAATATTGTATTCTCAGTGCTGCTTTCTATGCAGAGATTAATTGCATTCTGGTTAAATTATTTCTTAAATTACTAAAAAATAATGTTATGGCTGTGAGGCTGTTCTACTGTGTTTACATAGGCCTAAACATTTGTGTTGGAGCCTGTATGCAACATGATATGCCACCTCCAGGGTAGGTTAGGCTAGCCAGTCTCACAATTATTGTGAGGGTCGCGGGCCGGAAAGTTTGGGAACCCCTGCCCTAATAGACTCCAATTTAAAGAGACATGTCTCCAAAATCTACACCAAATAAAAAGGTTGGTAAAAATATGTTGGGCAACTCATAATTCTATGAACCTGACATGTATTTCAAACACTTTGCAGAAATCCAACTAAACATGTATTATTTTTGATCTCAGGAATGTCTGCCCTCTCAGATGAGTTTTTTTTTGGCCTGGCGCCCTCTCTCCAGACTCCTATTGTGTCCATCCGTGCAGACAGTATACTTCCTTCCTGTATTTGTTAAGGTTTCCCACGTGAATCTAATAAACAGGGATCCATGGGTGAAGATGTACGATGCACTCCGTGGACCTGACGGCTTGAGGAAGAAGAATTGTGTGTGAAAAATTCCTGAAATTCCTCCAGTAGGTAAATAGGTCCAAGTTTAGATTCCTCCTCTGATCTTGACTCCAACGCAGCAGGAGCATGTGAAACTTCACATACAATTAAACAGTGGCAATGTTTGAATGACATTTTAATTACTGTGTCATGTCAAATACTAATATTTACTTTAAGAAGACTCAAAAAAGCATATTCTTTTTTAGAACGAGCCTTGACCTTTTACAACATGTGGTAGTAAATTGTGTCTTGTGGCTCTTTAACAGCCGACAACCATAATGTCGAACGAGTACTTTCACCCTGCTGATTTATCTATCAGAGGCAGGTATTTGCAGTAGCCTTCCATCCATAAGACTTGAATGAGGTTCTAATGAATCCACTCGCCCTTTGTCTGTTAACAATGGCTCAATCGGGTGCTGATGGCTGGGCGTTACTTCCACCGGACTGCTCTGAAAGATTGAGAACTAGCCCGACAATAAAAGAGAGAATCGCTCTTCTGAGTCATGAATCTATTGATCGGGCTGGTCTATTTTCTGCTTCTGTGTTCGACACTGCTTGATTTAATCCTCACATGTTGAGAAGCAGAGCATTGGATTGGACAAGTCAGACAATGACAAACTTACAGTTTACGCCTTTGACAGACAAATATATATTTTTTTAACCTTTATTTATACAGGTCAATTCCATTAAGACCGGAGACTTTTTTTCAAATGAGACCTGTTACCATTTCCACTTTAACATTCACACACCGATAGCAGGCTAACTATCGGGAGCAATTCAGGGTTCAGTGTCCTGCTCAGGGACAATTTGATATGTGGCAGGGAGACGAGGGATCGAACCACCAACCCAAAACTTTTTTAAAACTTTTGCCGTGTTCGGTCGGCAAAACAGAAGATTATTCTTTCTTGCTAATGAAAGATTTGAGTGCCGTCTTTCAAATATTGAGGCCAAAGCCTTCTTAAACTGAAACAACGTGTCCGTAATCGCATCCATGTTTGTTGTTTACTATCACGACTTTGACGGCGCATGCCCAGCACTGTCGTCATCCGGTTACGTCCGCCCCGGACCGCAAAAACTGGATCGATTGATTGTCCGAATTTTCCGACATAGTTAATGAGCTCTAATGGATCGTGTCCAGACCAACAGGCTGAGCAAATTTTAATTTGCCAGCAGCAAGTCTGGATTTCCAGAGTAACACAAGTGTTGTGTACATCAGCAAATGCATCTGACTGAAAGCTAACTGCTATAGCCTGGTTAATTGCATGTGGCCACTATGGACTAAGCAATCTTAAATCTCAAATTCCAATATTCTTTTTTAGATGATGAAATTTTATGTTCATTAAAAAAATTCAAATATCCGAATCAGCTTTTTATATGTTAACATATGATATTCAAGTGTTATAAATCATACATCTTTGCATAACATTATTATAAAAATACATTTTAATGGCTGGACTGTGGATATTTAGCTGGACAGAAACCTATAAAACAGAAACTAGAAAGTAACCTTCACTGAAGGGCCTTACATTTGTTAATATTGCATAAGAAGGATATAATGACATATTTTCTCTCTGGATCATTGTACTTGAGTTTTTCATTTTCAAGCACATTTATACTTCCACTCCACTAAACTTCAGAGAGCTGTAATGGCCTCTTTACTCAAGTACAATTATCTGACAGCTATAGTTATTGGCCACTTTAACATATTTAACATATGAATAGGTACAAGTACAGCTGTAATGATTAGTCAGTTACTGGATTCACAAAAATTCATAATTTTACAAAAAATTACATTATAAATGGGGACGATTATCAGTGGAGGATTACTCCATACAGATAAGTATCATTAGTTGCAGTCCTGTTCTACTCAAGAATTAAAAATGAACTTCCCCTCAACCAATTACACCTGTAAAATCTGGCATTACTGCATGAGTAATGCTGATATTATGATTTAATATATAGGCTATCTATACAGCCATCTAACTGCACTAAAAACGTGTTTGTTGTGAAATGCACCATGAACATGTACTAGGGATAAAAATGATCTTGCAGCACTGTACATCTGTTTTGGATGTTTATATTTCCACGTCTTGCTGTTTGTTAATAAATACACATTTAAAAATATGCGCCACATGCATTACCACAGCGAGGACGCATGTGTGTTTGTGTGAACACTCGCACGCAGATTGAGCTCAAATTTTCTCATGAACCCTGACTCTTGCTGTGTTTAGCGCTGAGGACTCGTGGCCTTGAGTTGATTCACTGTATTGTGGCTCAATCAGGCTCTGTCTGCTTGGACACACCGACAGGAAAAAACACTCTGATAACGCCACAGGGGTTTAACCAACAAGTGGACTTAAACTTCTAACCTGCACTTGCTGAACTTATTTTCCCCCGATGTTGTGAGTTTATTTTTCTCTCCCTATTTTGAGCTTATAGCTGACTTGAATGGGTGGACTTATGCTTTAAAAGAGAAAAAAACAGGGTCTGGAAGTTGTAAGCTCAGCTATCCGAAAACTGTGAAACACTAAACAATCCAAGATCCCTGCCACTAGGGGACTTTTTTTGCTCAGCATACTCTTTCCCATACTGGTCCCCTGCTCATGTCCTGGCTTGGTCTTTCTCAGAATCTCTCCCCGTCCTGTGTTAGTAGCGCGGGTGGCCAGGCCATGTGAGAAATGAAAAGAGGACTTTATTTCCCAGCGGAGAGAGAGAGAGAGAGAGAGAGAGAGAGAGATGGAGCTGGATCAGCCCTCTCGGGTCAGGAGAACTTCTTCTCTTCTGTACACCCCTAATAATCTTTCCTTTAAGGGCATGTTTATGTTAGCACATTTTTCCCTCTTAGATTGTGCCGAAGGAGACTGAACTCATGAGGATACTGTTGGTTAAGTATCTTCATATCCTGCAGTGCTGTTCTTGCTCACGCTGTGTAGGCATAGCAGAGGCCCTGGTCTGGGCATCCTACCTTTCTCGTGCCCATTTTTAGACCATAATATGCTATAAAGCACACAGCACAGATGGCTGCAAGTGCGAAGTCATTGAATCAGAATGGGACTTATTGTTGGGAAACACTCTTTGTAAATGTATCTCCCATACCGATGCTGCAATGCTGATGAGTAAGAGTATCGGGATGCGTGGCAGCGTCCCAAAGCACTGGGGGCGGGAGGAAAAAAGAGAACAAAACGAACATTGGGAATTTTCCCAGTAATATTATCTTGATTGACTCCACATCCTTCATAAGAAGAAAATGTGAAAAGTATTCCTTTCATCGTCTAGAGGCAATAGCATCTGAGTGTCAGGTGTATTTCTATCTGGGACAGATCTCCACATCCTGCCCTGTGCCAACTTCCCCAATCCTGGCTCTCATTCTTACGCCATCTTAACTTCTAGCACATTTCCTCTACTTACTTATGCTTTCTAATCCCTTTTCACAAATGCAGACAGAAATTCTCTCATCACATAATCTTTGTCCCTCTCTCTCCTCTCCTCGCCCTCATCCAGCCCTGTGTCTTCCAGGGGTGCTCAGAGGCGTTTCCGCTCCCAACCTCCCCAAGAGCTCTGCTCTCCCTAGTGGGATATTAATAGGAGGGAGGAGGGTGGGGGGACATTGAGACGGCCCTCCCAGGAGGGCAAAGGGTGGGAAGTAAGAAGTGGGGAAAGGGCCGGGGCTCATTGCCTGGAGCGACAGCCATAAATCAATCATGCATAAAGTCATGCACAAACACACACACAGATGTATGAACATGGATCAGAGGATATTCTTGTAGAGCAATAGGAGAAAAAGATTGACTGAGTACAGATGGATAAACTCTGCTCTATATCCATATAATCATTATTCGAGAAAAAAAAGTATTTTAATATGCGGACATGATTACTCTTTTCATTCCCTTCACAGATAAAGATAACCCATATGAAACACAACTTTCTTCTGGTATCTTCTTCATGGATTTATAGTGAGATGATTCTGTGGGCTTTAAAGGTGGGTTTATACTTGACACAACAGACAGGTCAGCTGGAGTCAGATCTTAGCTGATTACATTTTTGAATTATAGTTGAGTTGCATATAATATTGATAGCAGCACTGCAACACTCGGCAGATATGTTGAATGTCTTACACAGCCAGACAATAATATGGTCTGGCAGCACACTCTATCATTCATTTTGATAGAGAGAAGAAACGGGTCTGACTTGACTTGTTTGCATTTCTTCAAACCAATCACAATCCTCTGGGGGTGCTAAGTCCAGGAAGCAGCAACGGTGCCCTTGCAGAATACTGCCTGAGTGGGAGGGGGATGGGGGACTTGTTTTGATGGAACACTTGCATGTGAAGAGGTTGAGAAGTGAAATGGCTACTGTAAATAACCCCCAAAACCACACAAAGCTGTTAAAGATGTGTCACCTATGAGATGTTGGGGAAGTGGGGGCGGCTTTCTTTTTTTAGCATATTGCTATCTGGTCCTGCAACACCAGGCTCAGGGAACGCTTCAACTTCCATTCCACTTTATTTTATGTTTTATTTCATATTTATTATATTAATCTTATATGTTTACTTTGTAATATTAGGTCATATGTCTGAGATTCTACTTTATTTCCACTTGAATGATTTTCTTAATACATTTTCTTTAAAGCGTTGTTGGCAAGAGCCTTAGAATTAAGAATCTCTTTGCCTTTTGTAATCTTATCTATAAGATAGTGTTGACAAGTGGAAGCAAAAACACTTTGTCATCGGATGAGAGCAGAGGGCAGATAAAACCTGTCAAACCAAAATATTTGTTCAACGTTGGGACCATGGGGTCTTGACCAGGGTATCAAATGTTAAATAAATGAATAAATAAATTGTGACATCTTTCAGCAAAATATTTTTTGTGTGCGACCTGCCATTTTCTATTGTTTTACGTCCAAATATTTTGTTTGGGGAACTTCCTCACATGTATTTCTAAATGTTCTTCACCATAAGCATGCTAATGCTACAATGACCTTCATACATACATATGGGCAAAAGATCCGAGTATAAAGGAACGCAGCATTCAACTGAAACTGGAGCGCGACTTTCAACATTTACGGAGTGCAGGTCATCTGCTGAACCAAGGAGCTGTTTGACAGCTCAGCAAGTTTGATCCAAAGGTAACGACGGTGGCTCCTTTGGTGTCAGCAATAATCGATCTGGAAACAAATCAACACTTGCTCTCTTCTGCCTTCAGTGATGAATCACATTAAGAAAACCTCAAACTGAAAAACAATGAAGACGTGCTGTATTTTTCACATTACTGTACCTGTCATTACTGACTTATTTGTAAGGTCGCTAACTTTTCCTAGGATAAGAACAACACATGGGGAAGCTGCTTTCAGCTATGCTGCCCTATAACCTGGAATGAACTTCCAGCAGATATTGGATCAGCCTAATCTGTCGTTAACTTAAAACTAAACCGAAGCCCTTAATGTACAACTCAGCTTAAAACAAAGACTGTAGTGTATGGCTCCACAACCTAGCAAAATGTCCTCTGCTGTTACAAACTGAAACTTTTTTTTTCTCTATGCATTGCGACTTTTTTCTGGCTTTCTCATTTAAGTGTTTTATGATAAGCAATTTGAATTGCCTCTATGTATGAAATGCGCTATATTATTTTACTTGCCTTGCCTTATTTTATGTTTCATGTAGAAAAACCCTAAGATGGGCTTCTCTCGGCCCTGCAGCTGACTTCCTACCAGACAGCAGCAGTTACCCCCCTCCTTCACAACTTCTAAAAATGACACAGACTCTGACTTCTGTCGTCTCACTTCTCTTTTTTCTTTACTCCGGGTTTATCAGAGATCAGCCAAAGTCAGCCAGCGACAGATTTTTCACTGCTGGCACTTTTGGCTTTGAACCAGGCCAATTTCCCTGCTCTGAAATGCCATTTTTAAACCTTTATCTTTGCCGCTGATTGGTAATGGCTCCAATTCAAACCCAAACAGGAAATCAAAGTAAACAAGAGTCCTCTTAAAAAGTTTTAGCCAGTAACCCAAGGTTTTATAGTGGGGGAGCTGTGGACATTATATTCCCTGTTGTAGTGCAGGAACATTAATCTTCATGATGTATTAAATAAATATACTACCATGGAGAGTAAATATAATGCAATAAGTCGTGCTATAACTTCAGTTAACTGCTTTCTATGATATCTACTGTTTGATTTAAAGCTTGTACAAAGAAAGCCATAAAAATAACAAGATTTAGTTCTATATTAGTGAAATTCTCTCACTACATGTATGTCTATTGAAAAGTTTGTTGTTAGTTGGGAATAATCTTAGAACAGACACCCAGCAAAGAGAAACGACTAAACACAGGACTCCATGGTGGGAGGACAGTGATCGATGGAAGATGCAGCAGCACTACAGTGGCTCAGAGTTGACAAGTGGAGGTGGGGAAGGTATGTCAGCTGTGAGCGGGGGTCAGATTAGGGCCGGAAAAAAGAATAAATATTTTTTTCTTATGCCGCTTTCCTGGTATATACACAATTACTCTTTTTTCCTATGAGAAATTGGCATTACAATAATGACCTTAAACATATACAAGTGACATGTATTTTTACACCGCCAGACACAGACACTAACATGATCCCTCAGTGGTTACTTTTATCTTACTTTGCAATCTAAACTTAGTGACTGTGACTGAATTGATACTTGGCAGTGAGTTTTTGTCTATTTCCTTTGCAAAAACACAGACGTAAAGGAAGGATGCACTTCTAACCTATTTGACATGTATGCCGTGCATGCAACACATCAGAAGGACCGTTAGACGCAGCCATAGGGTGTATTGGCATAACTTTTTAATGTCTGAGATATACAAGCAGTTGTTTCCTGTTATTGCTTTTAATTATAAATAATAAAAGGATTAAAATGTTAAGATAACACAACAATCAACCCGTTATGACAAAAGGTTGTTTCCTCTCATGTTAATTATCTTGTGATCTTGAGAAAACACAGCTACAGCTTTCAATGAAAGAAAATGGCCTTTTGTTTTCCCAAGCTAACAAGTTAATAAACCAGCTATCACCGGATAATAATATAATAATAATTCGGGGCGACTGTGGCTCAGTTGGTAGAGCGGGTCGGCTGATGATCAAAGGGTTGGAGGTTTGATCCCCGTCCTGCCACCTGTGTCATGGTTGTTGTGTCCTTGGGCAAGACACTCCACCCACCTTGCCTCGTGTGAATGTCGATAGTTACCCTGCTATCGGTGTATGATGTGTGTGTGAATGGTAACTTGGGAAAGGAAAACAGGTCTCCCTTGCAAAAGAGTCTTCGGTCTCAATGGGATTTACCTGTATAAATAAAGGTTAAGAAATAATGGAATGAATGAAAAAAAATATTTCATGCATGGCTTTTCTCTGCCTCTGTACCAATGGCTAGAGGCCGTTATTTTAAAACTGGATGAAAAGGGAATTCTGGTGAGTGGAGAATGGTGCGTGTGTTGTTGGAAGTCATGTAAAATGAATTCAAGCCATTTTGTGATGGAAGCTGTTGGGAAAACGCAAGTAAACAGACAGCCTTTAATAAAACTGCTGCACTATGTAATTGGAACAAATCTTGCAACTTTAAAATGAAACTTTAAATTAAAATCATCCGAGGGACCCGTGGAGGCCTTCTTGTCTCTAAATAAGGGCAGCAGAGAGAAATGTCTTGAAAAACAACTCATCACAGGCAAATTACTACAACAACCTCCATGTGTGCTTCCACTATTATTACTGCTACCCAAGTTACCACTTTTACTGCAGAAGGTGAGATGAAAAGTTTAATAATCCCTTTGGAAAACCAATCCAAAAATGTCCGTCCTTGGTTAATAGAGCAAAAAGTTTCATACATTTAGAGTAACGTTTACTTTTGCTCATGTTAAGGGGCCACACACGTTGTAAACAGACAGGAAAAGTGGGCTTTCTAACTACTGCTTGTGTCAGTATGTGACTCGTGATGTCGTGATGTTTCCTTTGTGTGTGTCATCTTCCACTGGCCTTGTTTCAACTTCCCACACTGAAGAAATGTCAGGCCGCGGGTTTGTATTTATATGTATCACAGCAGAATGTTTTCCTTTATCATGTTTACAGGTGAGAGCTGATGTCTGCGTGGACAGTGATAAACTCAGGCAGCAGATAAGACAGATCTATATCTCACTAATCTCACTGCATACCAAAAGGATTCAAGCCCAAAAGTAGACATGACTAGAATTGACTTTTCCTTCCTGTTTCCAATAAAGGGAACTGTGTGGAGGGATAAATTCCTCTTATCCTCACTCCATGGTTATACAATAGCCTACACACATGCGTGGTCTAGGTTATTTTCTCCTCTCGGTCCTGACCCAAGGTAAGTCGATATTTTGTGCTTTTTAAAATGTTATTTATAGGCATATTCTGTGCTTCTTTCGTGCTTGTGGGTTTATGAGGGGTTTAGTGTACATGTGCTTGGATGTGCATTCTGAATCATCTAATCTGTTAAAATGTATTGGTGTCCTCCACAGTGTCTTCCAGTACCATCAAGGTCATTGGTCTCTTCGGGCACAATGTCACCTTGCCGTGTGGGTATGACGCCCAAACCCATGGCACCTTGGGTTTCTGTTGGGGTCGAGGGAAGGTGCCAAGGTCCAAATGCTCCGACACAGTCCTCTCCTGGCAGGGAGGGGCTGTGGACTTCAGACAGTCCCCCAGGTACCAGCTGCTGGGCAGGGTGGCAGACGGAGATGTGTCCCTCACCATCCTGAACGCTCAGTGGAGTGACGCCGGTGTGTATGGCTGCAGGGTGGAGATCCCTGGCTGGTTCAACGACTATAAGGTCAACACACACCTGGTCATGCAGGAAGGTAATGCTCGTTTTTAATCTTATTATTAAGAGTTGAGGCAAGACACTGCAGGTGATGGGGTTAAGATTTTAAATCATAGAAGATATCGCCATGAAACTTTTTGGTTCAGAGTATTGAAGAATAAACTAATTTTGAGATGGCCGTTACAGATGGTTGTATAGGAGAAATATACAGATGCAAACAGTATACCAGTATGAAAGAAGCATGTTATGGAAGCAAAAATCTTAAATTTACCAGTTTTGGAAAAAACTGCTTTTTTGCCTGCCATGTCTCACCTTAATGAGTTTTTTTCTTTGCCAGCTCCTGAGGAACAACCCATTACCGAGGACTGGACACAAACTACTGATTGGACACAAGGTGAGCCAGAAACTGTGAATAAATTAATAAATCATTTAAAAAAAGTGTTCATGTTGATCAAAATATCCTCTCTTTTTACGTTGCAAATCTCAACCAAACATTATTTTATTCAGTGTGCTAATTTAGGATTTCAACTCCTTACAGGAATAAAAAAAACAGCTGCACCTACAGATGTGGAAGTTGGCGACCAAACATTTTACGCATATGGACTCGTGACATCTGAGGTATGGTACGGGTTGTTTCCAAGATGAGGAAATATAATATATTGTTTAGAAGAAAATATTCCCAGCACAAAATCTATATAGAGGATCATACTTATAAAGAACAGTAGGACTCTCGGGGGGCTCAAATCGACATTGTTTTTGTGTCTGATGTCTTGTTTTTTATGACAAACTGATGGAAAATGAACTGCTAATCTAGGGGAGTTGTTGGCTTGCATCTTGATTTACAACCAATGTTTCGGCACATGGACCCCTTCCTCTGGAACATTCTGTTGTGAAAATTGAATCCTTATTGGAAACATTGCATAAAAATTATACGTGTGCAGCTTCTATCTTACTTCTTTTGAAAAATATAGGAACGCAACTTGAGATTTCGTATATATTCAATACACAGTATATTTATAGAACATATTTGGAACAGTGTTCTAATTATAATTGACAGAGTCCCTCACAATAAGGTTCATTTTCATCGCAGAAAGAATTCAAAGCCTTCCTGGAAGCGGGGAACATCGGTCGAGTGGCAGCTATTTTCTTCTTCACCATAATCATAATCCTCGCCTTTATTTTCCGTAAGTGTGGAATGGATTATAGTTTGTGACTCAAAGAATTCAGATTCATTTTACACATTAAAAAGCAGGGGTCTTTATTGAGGGATTGAAGTCACGGTGTGTGGCCTACTTTTTTACACTGAAAATGTAATATAAACGTAATGTTTCTTCAAACCAGGGGGAGGATTTCTGCGGAGGAAGACGCCTCAACATATCGACACGTCAACTGCCGAGAACATTTATGAAAGCATCCCAAATCACCTCAAATGTTAAATGGTGATGGTCAACATTGCCAGAACAAGTCCACAGACTTCTTGTCATCTGCTGGATCTATCCATCTATATATCTTCAGCTTTAAAGGAAAACCTTATGTATTAGTAAAAATAAATAAACAGTAGGGGCTGCTTACAATGACCCACTGTCCTCAGACTGCAATTTTAAAAAAAGCAAATGTGTGTCAAACGTGAGAAGATGTAAAAAATTAAATAAAATTGAATGAAATTAAAATTCACTAGCTTTTGTTTCATTGTTTTCATGGCAGAGTTGATCTTGCAGCGTTTAAAAGTTCTGATAAGGTTTAGACTTGTGGACATGGTGCCACCTACTGGACCTGATCAAAATAGAGAAGATCCACCCATGAATACAGAGTAGCATCAAACAGTTTGGCAGGGGAAGAGAGCGATTGAGGAGGAGGACAGTGTGGGAGAAATCTATGTGCTTTGAAGGAAGTTGGTATTATATTTGTATATTGAAACAATTTAAAGAGTGAAGAGTAAAAGTAAATAGTAAGATAAAAACACACTTTGGAGTTTGTTTTTTGTTTCATGAAAATACTCAGGCAGTCACACTACACACTGTGCTCAATCTAACCTTTGGGTAGGCAAAGATTACATTTTGGGCATGTTTATATCCATGAAAACAATGTATTGAGGTCACAATTTTACACTGAAACACTCTAAATAAAATGTGGTCTTCCGATCTCTTTCCGTTTCACCGTGGTTTTTATATAAGGCTTCACTCCATCAGCCATCTGTTAGATTTTGCGCAATTTCTTATATGGATTTGTGAGGCGCAGTAAGCAAATAAAAAGGTGAGAAATCTCCCTAAAACATTGAGATAGATGCTCTGAATGAATCTATGAGTTTTGTGTTTATGGCATCTTTATATTTCATGAAGAAAGCAGCTCAAATGTGTCAACTTTGAATGTTTAAAAAGTATACATTTCTGCCCAAGGCAACTCTCTCCCTTAATCAAAAACAAACAGTGTGCGACTTCTGGTATCAAATTGACCGAAACCGAAAGAGCTCTTTTGGGTGCTCCTGTTCGTGTGAGCACATCAAGGTCGCCATCATGTGATATGGAAAGGTTTCAAACCTGAAACCACACTGTGTTTAGTGTCGTCTGTAAGGTGACTGATTCAGATTAAAATCATTTTTTCACAGTCACGAGAATTTCCCATTTTATTTATATGTGAACAAAATGCCCCTTTCAATGGTTTTTCAACATTTAACCTGCAGTGTGTAGAATTTGAGGATTTTTTTCATGGCATAATTGGTAGAAAATAATTATAATATCCATAATTACGTTAATTTAGAGCATAACAGCTGATGTTTTTTTTTAAATTATAATTTTTTCCCTTAGAAAGGGTCTCTTATATCTCTGTGTTTCTCCATACCATGGACCGAGGCATGGGCGCCGCCATTTTGGAAGCATCATAGTTCGAATGTCATCAGCACTACACAAGCACAGAATGGAACAGTTGGCCACACTCTGTCCATCAGAACTACCAGTTGGAATCTTCTTGAAGAATTGTTGTTGCTTCTCTGAAAGGGAGCCATAGAGACAAACTGTTGTGATGATTTCATATTACACACTGCACCTTTAATATTGGTCCCCGGTGTAACTAGAGACTCCCAAAGTAGAAAATAAAATCCACCTTCTTTCTCCCCCTCCATCCTCTCTGAAAACACGTGTTCAAAAACCACAAACCCAATCAGAGACATAAATCAAAATGCAGCTACACGCATTGTTATCAGGCCTTTCTTTCTTTCATTGTATCCCTTGATAATGGCACGTTCACTGTTGCTTGGAGTGATGTGTTGAAGGTGACCCATCATGTCCTATAGGATTTATTGAAACACATCCTGGGTAAGCAACTACAGACCAATTCCACCAATTTCAATAGAGTTCTGAGTTCAAGCAAGAGAGTATACTGTATGTTGTAGTTTGAACTGAATGAAAATGCAGTGTTAATCTTATTGCACACTTTTTTTTATTTCCTGTTGCAAAGCTTCCTGGGATACTGCAGTTAGAAATGTATTCTCAAATCTTGAACTGACTCAGTTGACAGAGAATTGATAATGATAATGGTTTTAGAAAAAATAAACTCTCTGTCGGGGAAATCACAGCCTTAAGACTTGAATATAATACGATATCATCAGGCAACACCATCAACACATAAGACTTCCTGTTTAAGATATTAACTCAAAATGTGTTTTTGATGTCATTTAAATGCATGTAAGATCATATCTGTTTGTCTTTCAGTAACATTATCACAGCGGTCTGTCTCTCTTCAGAAGAGATTTGATTTAATTCACTACATTTAATGTTGTTGTTTTTTCCTTTGATTATCCACAAGTGCTTCATTTGGCAAATGGTTTCCTTCTCGCATTCAGCACGACAACCCAAAATGTAAATGAACCAAGTTGTTAAAAACGTCTTATTTTTTCTCGACTAAGTTGCTTGCATCAGTTATTTTATTATCAGTGTTTTCATAAGCATGGATAAATTATGAAGTTTTCTTTTTTCAACTATTCTAATTTGAAGTTGTTGGCTGTGTCGACTCCTTGCGGAAGTGTTGACGACCTCCACATTTTTCATAGTAAAGAAGGTGGCACAGAATTAGTCAGGCATTATAATTGTTGCAACTGGCCTGGTATATATATTTTGAGCTTTAATATTACAGTTTTGAATATATAGTGGCTATATTTTCAATAAAATGTATATTTGTAGCACATATTTCAAACAATGTACCAATTATAATTGCTCCAGTCGCTAAGGATAAGGCTAATTTTATTTGCAGGAATAATCCAAAGCCTTCCTGGGACTGGGTAACCTTGGCTGGATAAACTTCATCTTTATTTTCAGTGTGTGTAGAAAGGATAATAGTTTGGGACTCCATGGCCATTCAGATTGATTTTACAATTTAAAAGTGGAAATTCACTCAACAGTTGAAGTCACAAAGGTGGGCGTCCTTATTTCATCCCATATGAATTGTATTCAGTTCATTTAGCAGATTCAGCGCCAATACAGTGCCCTTTAAGCAGCCTTGGATGGGCAGCATGACATTTCATCTAATCTAATTCCAGTGATTCATGTTTGACTTTTAACCATGTTGACCATACCAGCATGACTAATGGCTAATTCTTGCTTCATTGTGATAACTGCACTCTTGTCCTGACCATAAACTGTACTGAACTATTTGAGGCACTGTGTACAAAATTTTTAAAAACAAATAACCTGTTGGCACTGATCATTAAAAACTTTGTCACAACATTGAATCCAGAGTGTTGCTGAATATCAATATTGTGTACCTGCTTCTTTATACTCAGATAATCACCTACTATTGGGGTTTTGTTTTTGACCAGGAACAAGATTTGTGCCAAAGTATTGATCCAACCTACTGAGAACATTTATGACAGAGTGAAAAAGCTTGAGTGACAGGCAGCATGACAAGAACAACCAAGAGTTATCCGAAAGTGTCTGTCTTTATTTGTGTAGTAAACAGAAAATGCACCAAAATTATCTAAAGCAGCAGCTCACAGATTGAGAGGAAATGTGTGTCATATGCAGCTCAGAAGATGTAAAAATATCCTGCGGATTAATTAATACAATTTTCTTGTTTTTACATGTGTATTGTTTTCTTGTAATGCTTTATTTAATCTCACAGCATGAAAAAAGCTTTTTTTTAATACTTGAGGACAGAATGCCACCTACTGGACTAAAAACATTATAAAATAATATTACAGATACCCCTTTAAATACAGTTTAGACTCACCAATGTCCTTGGTTAATTTACATTGCTATTGTCATAAATGCTATTGTCAATTTCATAATGTGGATCCATGTAAATCACACTACAACACATGTTTTATTTATTATTCAAATGGGTGGATGACATGTCTGTTATTCAAACATCCCGAAACAAAAGCACTCTGAATTTAACTCTGTATTGTAAGTGGCTTTCTCTCAGTTGTAGTTCCACTTCTGTTTTTTTACGTATTTCTTTTTTATCATGTAAAGAGTCACTATGAATTCTAAACTTCTTGTTTTGGTTTGTTATTTTCTTCAATTAATTTTTGTAGCAATTTCAGCAAGACTCAGGAAATATACAGTGAGTAAATGGAAGGAAATGCTCTTGATGTGGCTCTGAAAGGAAATTCAAATTCATCTGGAAATCACCAGAATTTGTGTCAAGTCTGCATGTTTCCCCATTGTTGCGGTTGTATGTGTTTCTCCATCAATTGCTGTTTCAATCCTACAAATAGTTACAATGATAACAAAAAGACACAGCTTTTTATTTTATTCTATTGTTAGTTTGTACCAATGAGTTAGTACAAGTTTTGTAGGAATGCCTGAAGAGGAAGTTCTGTGCTGGGTTACTAAACATCCAGCAGACCCAGATGTTTATTCAGCAGTCTATGGGACCTAAGAGTGCATGGACCTTGAGTAAACCAGACTTTCCATTTTCCAGTTATACTTTGGGACATACTGAGTAAACCTGCATGCAAACTGATGAAAAATGAAGATAAGAGATCTAAAACCATTTTTGTTTGTGCTCTCCCACTGACAATAACAGTTGGCAGAGAAGCTAGCTTCAGATGTTTTCAGAGTCTTATCATTATTTTGAATAGTTTCTACTGGTTCAGATCATTTCCCAGTCAGGGAAAAAATGAAGAAAAAAGGAAAACACATTTCAATGCAGATGCTCACCCAAGAAATTAGTTGTCCCTATACTCCTACTACAATTATTGAGGCCAAACAACAAGGGTCCGGACAGGGTTTTGATAACCTTGATTCTGTGTCTGTCTAATCATCAAAATGAAACAGTGTGCCTCTTCAAGTATAAGGAACCAAAACCGCATAGAAGGAAACAGCTCCTTTCTACATTCCTCTTCTGGGAGCAGAAGTTGTTTGTGTGAGCATATCAAGGACGGCATCATGTGATTTGGAAATATTTCAAAGCTGGAACCACACTGGGGTTTGGTCTAGAGTGGTTGGCAGGTGAACAGAGTCCTTTGACTGATTCGAAAGACAAGAGAGTAAAATGATTTTTTTTGGCAGAAGATTTTTCTCTTTTTTCTGTAGTCTCCTCTGTTGTCTACTACTAGGTGAGACATTTATGAGAATGATTTGCATTTGTAATTATTTGATAATAATATCTTACCGAATATTTCTTACTGCAAACAGGACTTTCTACCCTTTCAGGCGGTGTGCTTGCAGACAGCATTATAGCCAGAGTGGGAGAAGATGTTAATTTGATTTGTAACTATGATGCTCAGTACTATGGAAAGCTTTCTGCATGCTGGGGCCGAGGTGCCATCCCCAACAGTGGCTGTGCCAACGAGGTGATCAAGTCAGACGGTACATCGGTGACCAGCAGACTGTCGGAGCGCTACCTGTTGATGGGTGATATTGGTAGGGGCGATGTGTCGCTGACCATCAGGCAGGTGGAGGAGGGCGACTCAGGGAAGTACGGCTGCCGTGTGGAGATACCGGGCTGGTTCAATGATCACAAACACCAGCTGACTCTAACGGTAGTGGCAGGTGAGACCCACAAGGATTAAGCTATTATGTATGAAGGGGGAGAAAACAAGTAGTATTTGGGATAACGTTTAAAGTTTGGTTCCTGGAATTCAACAGAGGCTCCCTATGTGATGAAAAAATGCTTTAGAAATGTTTGCAGTTGAGCAGCTGGAACGAGCACACTATTTGACCAGTGAATGACATCATGATATATTTATTGTAAAACTGTTAGCAATTTGGATTGATGAATTTGCTACTCTAGTCAGCACTATTTAAGCACTATAGTGGTGTTTTTATTTTATTATTAGTACGCCCCGATGCCTTGAGGGTGGAGACAAGGGAGGTGAAGGAGAGAACTATCACTGTTCATTGGACTCTGGGTTTTGACGGTGGCAGGCCCATTACAACCTACAGGATTGACCTCAAAAACAAACATGGTAAGCACAAGAAAACTAACACAATGATAGTAATGATGATTTGGACACAAGGTGGTAACGCTTTATAATAACTATCCGTTGTAACTCGTTAATAGATCATTAGTAAACTCTTAATTAATGATTTGTTAAGTGTTTGTTAGCAGTTTGTTAAGGATTTATAACAATGGTAGATAGTTAATACCTTAATAATTGAATCAGTTCATCTGGGAGGTAATCCGAGATACCGACGAGGCTGAAATAGGCTATAGACTATACACAGTGCATGGGCAACTGAGGGCAGCCCCATTTTCAAATATTTTTAAATAAACTCAATACACACTGTGCATGCCATGGATTTGAACGTGACGTGATCAGTTAATCTCGGATTACCTCCCAGATGAACTGATTCAATTATTAAGCTATTAACTATCTACCATTGTTATAAATCCTTAACAAACTGCTAACAAACACTTAACAAATCATTAATAATCATTAATTAAGAGTTTACTAATGATCTATTAACAAGTTACAACGGATAGTTATTATAAAGTGTTACCCACAAGGTAGCTAATATTGCAATGTGAATCTTTTCTATCCATTCCTGTTGCACAGCATCCTGGGATACTGCATTGAGGACCGAAGTCTTTCATGTTGAACTGACTCAGCTGACTCTGGTGGATTTGCGTCCGGCCAAGAGCTACAACATTCGCATGTTTGCTATCAACAATGTGGGCATGAGCGAGGCCAGCAATATTCTGACATTTACAATGAAAGAAGCAGGTAGAGTCAGTTATTTTTCGACTGTTTTTCAAATGATAACCAAAGGAACTAAAATAACTATAATTGCATTTT
This sequence comes from Hyperoplus immaculatus, assembly GCA_949357725.1. Taxonomy (NCBI): domain Eukaryota; kingdom Metazoa; phylum Chordata; class Actinopteri; order Uranoscopiformes; family Ammodytidae; genus Hyperoplus; species Hyperoplus immaculatus. Next base: position 9,461,628 of record OX442356.1, read on the forward strand.
TAATGAATTACCCCTTTATCCCCTCCCCCTGCAGCACCACAGGGTCCTCCCTTGGACATGCAGGTGGTGGCTCTCACTTCTCGTAGCATCAAAGTCTCCTGGAAGGTAAAGACCCCAATTTTGAAGCTTTATTCGCAATTTTAAAAAGTAGTTTTTTGATATTTGGAAAAATAAATGCTAAAGATACTCTACATAGTCTACATAGTGGTCGCCGACAGATATGGGTTTTTTAATGGCTAATTTTAATATGCAGTATAAAACCGATATCACGCTGTAGTTTTTTTTTTTTGCATTTGAGAAAATACAACAGTTTAACAGTAACAAATGAGAAACAAAATTGATTTTAAATGAACATCCATTAAATACATGTAGACATAGAAAAATATTTGAAAGGTAAAAATGTGAATTGTCTATACACTAGGCCTTCCCTGGTTTTGGCTCTGTAAAAATTGCAACAATGGACTTTTTGGATTTCTGTCCAGCCATCTGTAATTATTAAAATAGAAAAAATATACAAGGTAAATATCTTGGTTAAAGCATTTGAGAGTGTTTGTTTTCTCTTGACCAGCCTCCAAGGCCAGAGCTCATAAATGGGCTTCTGCGGAGTTACAGCATTAACTACAGAGAGTACGACCCAACAGGCAGACAGTTCAGAGGCTGGCACCATGTAAGTATGGCCGCCACGTCGGGACCACAGAACGTCATCCTGAGCAACCTGAAGCCGTCTACCCCGTACGGAGTGATTGTACAGGCCAAAACCAATGCAGGAATAGGACCTGCCTCCACTGCACCTCTCTGCTCAACTCTGGATGAGGGTGAGTAGGAAAAGGGGAGAGGATATTCAATTAATTTGATGAATTGTATTATTGCTATGATGCCTGTTTAATATCAAATCATTACATTTTTTTGTTTCAAGTTCTCACAACGTCAACAGTGTCAACACTAACGTCGACTTACACTGCTGTCACAATGTGGATACAAGACAATACAAGTTTCTCTTCAAGTACAGGTATGTGTTATTCCATCTTGGGAACTGTAAATATAAATACATGTATTATGAATAGAATTATTATTATTATTTTAAACTCTGTTCCCAGTTGAGGCTGTTACTGCCGCCACAGTCTGGGATGACTGGGGTTTCACTACACTACACTCGACTGCAAGCTTCACATCAGGTACTTTGGAAGCCATTCGTGATTTGGTTAAAGTTTTTTATTTTTTTGGCATTTTTATGCTTTATTGATAGTGTAGAGACAGAGTTGAAATGGGGCAGAGAGGGGAGTGACATGCAGAGAACGACCGCGGGCTGGAATCGAACCCGGGTCCGCTGCTGGCTGAGGCCCATGAGGGAGACGCCCTACCAACTGAGCTAAGGGCGCCCCCAGGTTAAAGTATTTTTTAGTAAACTTTTATACAGAGGTTAAGAATGTATAAGTTTTATAACAAACCATTAAGAGTTGTTGCACTGAATTGAAATGAATGTAACTTTTTATAGCTTTTTCATTGCACACCTTACATCCAGATTTGCTTTATTTCAACTCTTCCAGCTGTCAATCCAAAGTCTCCTTGATTCTCAAAATGTGCCCAAATCCATGTCAAAGCATCCCATAGGAGTAGAGTTATCCCATAGCAGTAGAGCCATTATTCACAGCTCCACTGACTGCCTGAAGAACGTTCACATTTCACTAAACTTTTATAGGGAATATGTATTTTATCTATCCTAACTGTCTCTTCGGTGTGTCTCCTATAGTGGCCCCTGATCCCCCAGTGGTTCAGGTAAAGGAGGTCAAAGACAATACAATTTCCCTTCTATGGACTCCTGGGTTCGAAGGTGACAGCGCCATTACTGGATATTACCTGGAGTATAAAGCAGTTAACGGTATGAGAACATTTCACTGAAGAAATTCAATCATTGACACTGTACCGTAATTCAACTTTGGAAGCTTAACTTAAGTTGTTAATCCTTTTGGCTCTTTTTCCTCACACAGCCTCGTGGGATAACACAAAGACAGTTGTAGACTTTAGCCCCAACCAAACAGACGCCACAATAATAGAGATAAATCCCTCGACATACAACATCCGCATGTTTGCCAGGAACAGTCAGGGCACCAGTAAAGCTAGTACTGTCCTCACCATCACCACTGGAGAACCAGGTATTGTATTTTCTTGATTCTCACTGTTTTTTCTTCTCATTGTCTCAATGGTATTGTCACATCAGACAGGGCAGGACTTGTGTTTGTATTGCTGAACTCAGCCATAGTGATGCCCTCATTATCAATTAACATATATATATTTTTTTCTCAGTTTCTGTAGAAGCAAACGTAGTGGCCCATACTCACCCTCAACAAGGCAGCCCAAAATATAAATGAGCTCAATTCTATTATAGCAAAACCACAGTTCCTCTAACCACAGGAAACACACTTTATGTGGCCTGAGACTCAGTGCGGTTATGGTTGTTAGATGCACAGTTTTTTGCACGTTAAGCAGTTTTCTTCCTCTCTCTCTTCCTCTTGGCTACTTTCCTTTGTGATTGTGCCTGACAGGTCATCACATCGATGATCCCGTTACCACCTTATCTACTGACACTCCTGATGCTCCTGTAAGTATGAAACTAGGGACTTCAAAAAGAAGTAGACAGATCCTTTTTTTAAGTAATGATGCCAATACCACCCAGTGAAAAGTCTCTTACCCGTTAAAGTCATGCATTCATACGTCCCTTGAGTAAAAAAGGACACTGCTAAGTAGTCAATGAAGATAAATGGCACCTGGGACTTTTACCGTTTATTATTAGATAATCGCTAATTAGGCTTCTATCATTATCAGGGCCCTACTGCTTGTGCATCAACATTAAAACAAGATCAACTGATCCAGTTTGCTTAGATCAAGATTTTTTTTTACCATTTTGTATTGGACTGAAAATAATATTTAAGATCATTATGCATTAATCTGCTGCAAATTAATCAATGGATTAGGCCTCTTTGGTTTTTAAACATTTGGATAATAGTGATAAATGTATCTCAATTAGAGAGCCCAAAATGCCACCTTCATTATCCTCGTTCTGTCACACCAATAGTCAAAGATTGAAAATAGATAACATTAACTAAATGTCACTTAGAAGGTGGAGTCAGTGATTCTGGAGAATACGAAATTCGCTTACATGAGGTCGTGTATCTGCTGTCAGCTTCTTTTGTTGTTCTGCACGCCCCCCCCCCCCCGCCCCGCCCCCCCTCCCATAAATCTGTCAATGCAACAGTGATGTTCTCAACACGTCTTTAAATATCTCCAGTAAAGCTTAAGTTGAGTTGTTTTTGAAACCTCTCTCCCAGGCCCAAATCAAGGAGAGTAACAGTGGTCACCTGGCTGCCATCGTGTTGCCAGTGGTGCTGCTGTTGTTGGTTGTTGCCATGGTGACAGTATGGCAACTTAGACGTGAGTATTCCAAAAAGTGTGAAGTTAAAACGTCCCACACCATGGCTGTCTTTAATTTGATCTGCTCACTCTCTGTTTGTAGGGATGAGACACAAAAATGGAAACCTGAGCATGTGAGTGGTTGCATCATTTTGTAGCACATTAATTCAGAGAATGAAGCCACTTTAAAAACCTTTAACCGTGGCCGTCCCTGCTAAAGTGAACAATACCTTTTTTCCTTTGCTGCAGGTGGATGGCCACCGGAGGGTTACGCTACAGAGGAGCTGAGTCCCTACAGGAGCTGTAAACTAACAAACCTTTGAGGTTACTTTGGCCTTAAAAACTCACAAATAAACAACAGTTTTAAGCTTTATGAAATGTGCAGTTCATTGTGTCATTGCGGAAAGTCAATTAATCTGCCAGAACTTCAACTGTGTGTTAAGTTGATCCAAACTAACCAAAGGAACAACCATTTCTACTTTGTAAGCTCTCACTGAAGAAGGTCAAATTACTGCACACACTTACAATATGTGTTGGGTTTATTTACTTTATTTTTCTATTGTTTTATCTTTGTAAAATAAATTCTCTGGAGCAGCAGCTCACAGATTCAGAAGAAATGTGTGTCATGTGCAGAAGATGTAAAAATATCCTGCGGATACCATACTATTTTCTTGTTTTTATTTGTGTTTTGTTTTCTTGTAATGCCCAATTTAATCTCACAGCATGAGAAAAACTTATTTTTTTATACTTGAGGACATAATGCCACCTACTGGACTAAATACATTATACAAAAAATATTACAGGAGAAGTTTCCACCTTTAAATACAGTTTACACTCACCAATGTCCTCCTTGGTTCTTTTGAATTGCTGTTGTCATAAATGCTATGCTCTATTTCAAAATATGGATCAAAGTAAATCACACCACAACACATGTTTTTTTTTATAATTCAAATTAATGGATGACATTCAAACATCCCCAAACAAAAGCATGACGAAACAAAGTGTATTGTTTGTGGCTTCCTCTCTTTGTTATTTCACTTCTGTTTTTTATGTGATTTTTTTTTTATCATGTAAAGAGTCACTATGAATTCTGAACTAACTGTTTTGGTTTAAGCACGATCCAGGAAATAAACATCGAGTCAATAGAGGGAAATGCTCTTGATGTGGCTCTGAAAGGAAATTCAAAGCCATCTGAAAATCACCTGAATTTGTGTCAAGTCTGCATGTTTCCCACATTGTTGCAGTTAATAATAATAATAATAATAATAATAATAATAATAATAATAATAATAATAATAATAATAATAATACATTTAATTTATAGGCGCCTTTCAAGGCACCCAAGGTCACCTTACAGAGTATAAAATCATCATAAAATCATTAAAAACAAGACATTGTGGAAAAAACAAAACAAAACAACAAAACAAAAACAAACAATCAAGACAGGAACTAGTTATATGTTGTGTGCGAGTTTGAACAGGTGAGTTTTGAGTTGTGACTTGAAGGTTGTAATGGTGTCTGACTGTTTTATGTGTGGGGGGAGGGAGTTCCAGAGCCTGGGTGCTGAACAGCTGAATGACCGGACACCCATTGTGCTGAGGCGTGATGTGGGGATGGATAGTAGTCCAGCAGAGGATGAGCGGAGGGAGCGGGAGGGAGTGTAGTCTTGGAGGAGGTTGCAGAGGTAATTGGGGGCAAGGTTGTGGAGAGCTTTGTAGGTGAGGAGTAGGGTTTTGTATTGGATGCGGTAGGGTACTGGGAGCCAGTGAAGTTTGATGAGGACAGGGGTGATGTGTTCAGATGATTTGGTGCGGGTGATGATCCGGGCGGCTGAGTTCTGAATGATCTGCAGTCTGTTGATGAGTTTGGTGGGGAGTCCGGTGAGGAGGGCGTTGCAGTAGTCTATACGTGATGTGACAAATGAGTGAACCAGGATTTCAGTGCTGGATTGGGTCAGTGATGGGCGGAGTCTGGCGATTTTGCGGAGGTGGAAGAATGCAGTCCGGGTGATGTTTTGAATATGGGGTGCGAATGAGAGGGTGTTGTCCAGGATCACGCCGAGGCTCTTAACTTTGGAGGAGAAGGGTACTGGGAATCCATCGATGTGTATGAGTGGAGCTGGGGTGTGTTGTGATTTGATGAGGGTGGATTTGGAGCCGATGAGCAGGGCCTCTGTCTTGTTTGCGTTGAGTTTTAGGAAGTTCCTGCTCATCCAGCTCCGGATGTCTTCCAGGCAGGTGATGAGGGAGGTGGGGGGGATGGCAGCGGTGGGTTTGGTGGAGATGTAGACCTGTGTGTCGTCGGCGTAGCAGTGAAAATGGACCCCCATGGTGACGGAGGAGTGTGCCCAGCGGGAGGAGGTAAGTGGTGAACAGGAGTGGACCCAAGACTGACCCCTGGGGGACACCCAGTGAGACACCCGAACACCCAGACTTGTGTTTGCTCAGCTGAACAAATTGTTGACGGCCGGTGAGGTAGGATGTGAACCAGGAGAGTGCAGCACCAGTGATCCCAATGCCAGTTCTATGTGTTTCTCCTTCAATTGCTGTTTCAATCCTATAGTTACAATGATAACAAAAAAACACAGCTTTTTATTTCAAAATATTCTATTGTTAGTTTGTACCACTGAGTTAGTAACAGTTTTGTAGGAGTGATTTACTGGGTGGTACTTGGGTTACTAAACATCCAGCAGACCCAGATGTATATTCAGCAGTCTATGGGACCTAAGAGTGCATGGACCTTGAGTAAACCAGACTTTCCATTTTCCAGTTATACGTTGGGACATACTGAGTAAACCTGCATGCAAACTGATGAAAAATGAAGATAAGAGATCTAAAACCGTCTTTGTTTGTGCTCTCACGCTGACAATAACAGTTGGCAGTAAAGCTAGCTTCAGATCTTTTCAGAATCTTATCATTATTTTGAATAGTTTCTACTGGTTCAGATCATTTCCCCGTCTGCTCGGGGAAAAAAGAAAAAAAAGAAAAAGGAAAACACATTTCAATGTATTTTCTGTGGATGGAAAGCTGCCAACGCAAGAAAGAAGTTAATGTTGTGATAAAAAATAAAACATGTTGAATCCTTGAATTCCTACTACAATTATTAAGGTCAAACAACAAGGGTCAAGACAGGTTTTTGATAACCTTGATTCTGTGTCTGTCAAATCATCGAAATTGCATAGCCGCATTTGGTTGGTCTACATTCCTCTTCTGAGAGCAGAAGTTATTTGTGTGAGAATATAAAGGACGGCATCACGTGATTTGGAAATATTTCAAAGCTGGAACCACACTGGGGTTTGGTCTAGAGTGGTTGGCAGATGAACAGAGTCCTTTGACTGATTCGAAAGACAAGAGAGTAAAATGTTTTTTTTTGGCAGAAGATATTTCTCTGTTTTCTGCAGTCTCCTCTGTTGTCTACTACTAGGTGAGACATTTATGATTTGCATTTGTAATTATTTGATAATAATATCTTACCAAATATTTCTTACTGCAAACAGGACTTTCTACCCTTTCAGGCGGTGTGCTTGCAGACAGCATTAGAACCAGAGTGGGAGAAGATGTTAATATGATTTGTAAATATGATGCTCAGTACTATGGAAAGCTTCCTGCATGCTGGGGCCAAGGTGACATCCCCTACTTTGGCTGTGCCAACGAGGTGATCAAGTCAGACGGTACATGGGTGACCAGCAGACTGTCGTATCGCTACCTGTTGATGGGTGATATTGGTAGGGGCGATGTGTCGCTGACCATCAAGCAGGTGAAGGAGAGCGACTCGGGGAAGTACGGCTGCCGTGTGGAGATACCGGGCTGGTTCAATGATTACAAATACCAGCTGACTCTGACGGTAGTGGCAGGTGAGACCCACAAGGATTAAGTTATTATGTGTGAAGGGGGAGAAAACAAGTAGCTTTTGTGATAACGTTGAAAGTTTAGCTCCTGGAATTCAACAGAGGCTCCCTGTGTAATGAAAAAATGCTTTAGAAATGTTTGCAGTTGAGCAGCTGAAACGAGCACACTATTTGATCAGTGACTGCCATCAATGATATATTAATTGAAAAACTGTTGGCAATTTGTATTGATGAATTGGCTACTTTAGTCAGCACTATACAAGCGCTACATTAGTGTTTTTATTTTATTATTAGTACGCCCCGATGCCTTGAGGGTGTACACACGGGAGGTGAAGGAGAGAACTATCACTGTTCATTGGACTCTGGGTTTTGACGGTGGCAGGCCCATTACAACCTACAGGATTGACCTCAAAAACATACATGGTAAGCACAAGAAAATTATCACAATAATAGTATTGACAATTTGGACATAAGGTAGCTAATATTCGGGGATATACTATGGAGTATGCAGTGTGAATCTTTTCTATCCATTCCTGTTGCACAGCATCCTGGTATACTGCATTGAGGACCACAGTCTCAAATGTTAAACTGACTCAGCTGACTCTGGTGGATGTGCGTCCGGCCAATAGCTACAACATTCGCATGTTTGCTATCAACAATGTGGGAATGAGCGAGGCCAGCAATATTCTGACATTCACTATGAAAGAAGCAGGTAGATTCAGTAATTTTTTTACTGTTTTTCAAATGATAACCAAAGGAACTAAACTAACTATATTTACATTTTTAATGAATTACCCCTTTAACCCCTCCCCCTGCAGCACCACAGGGTCCTCCCTTGGACATGCGGGTGGTAGCTCTCACTTCTCGTAGCATCAAAGTCTCCTGGAAGGTAAAGACCCAATTTTTAAGCTTTATTCCCAATTTCAAAAAAAGTAGTTTTTTGATATTTGGAAAAGTAAAGGGCAAGGCTACAGATACACTACATGGTCCACATAGTGGTCGGCAGATATGTTTTTTTTAATTGCCGATATACAGAATAAAACCAATCTCACGCTGTAGTTATTTTTTTTGCATTTGAGAAAATACAACAGTTTAACAGTAACAAATGAAAAACAAAATTGATCTTAAATGAACATTTATTAAACACATGTAGACACAAACATTTTTGAAAGGTAAAAATGTGAATTGTCTATACACTAGGCCTTCCCTGGTTTTGGCTCTGTAAAACTTGCAATAATGGACTTTTGGATTTCTGTCCAGCCATCTGTAATTATTAAAATAGAAAAAATATACAAGGTAAATATCTTGGTTAAAGCATTTGAGAGTGTTTGTTTTCTCTTGACCAGCCTCCAAGGCCAGAGCTCATAAATGGGCTTCTGCGCAGTTACAGCATTAACTACAGAGAGTACGACCCAACAGGCAGACAGTTCAGAGGCTGGCACCATGTAAGTATGGCCGCCGCGTCGGGACCACAGAACGTCATCCTGAGCAACCTGAAGCCTTCTACCCCGTACGGAGTGATTGTACAGGCCAAAACCAATGCAGGAATAGGACCTGCCTCCACTGCACCTCTCTGCTCAACTCTGGATGAGGGTAAGTTGGAAAGGGGAGAGGATATTCTATGAATTTGATGAATTATATTATTGCTATGATGCCTGTTTAATATAATTTTTTTTTTTCTTTTCAAGTTCTCACAACGTCAACTGTGTCAATACTAACGTCGACTTACACTGCTGTCACAATGTGGATACAAGACAATACAAGTTTCTCTTCTACTACTGGAATGTGTTATTTCATCTTCCATACATCTATCAGAGCTTAATATTACATTAATATAGCATAGATATACTGAATATATATATTTATTTATTAACTCTGTTCCCAGTTGAGGGTGTTACTGCGGCCACAATCTGGGATGACTGGGAGTCCACTACACTACTCTCCACTGCAAGTAACACATCAGGTACTTTTTTAGCCTTTCATGATAAGGTTTTAAGATTTAGGTTTTAAGTTTTATAAAGGAAACATTTATACAGAAGTTAAGAATTTGGGATGATAACCTGTATATAACCTAGTTTTCACTGCTCACCTTACATCCAGATTTGCTTTATTGTGAATCTTCCAGCTGTCAATCCAAAGCGTCATTGAATATCAAAATGTGCCCAAATCCATGTCATAGCATCCCATCGGAGTAGTCATCCCATAGCAGTAGAGCCATTATTCACAGCTCCACTGTCTGTCTGAAGAAAGTTCACATTTCACTAAACTGTATAGGGAATTTGTATTTCATCTATCCTAACTGTTTCTGCTGTATGTCTACTAGTGGCCCCTGATCCCCCAGTGGTTCAGGTAAAGGAGGTCAAGGACAATACAATTTCCCTTCTATGGACTCCTGGGTTCGAAGGTGACAGCGCCATTACTGGATATTACCTGGAGTATAAAGCAGTTAACGGTATGAGAACATTTCACTGGATAAATAAAATCTTTGACATTGTACCTTAATTCTACTTTGAAAACTTAATTTACATTTGTAATCCTTTTGGCTTTTTTTCCTCACACAGCCTCGTGGGATAACACAAAGACAGTTGTAGACTTTAGCCCCAACCAAACAGACGCCACAATAATAGAGATAAATCCCTCGACATACAACATCCGCATGTTTGCCAAGAACAGTCAGGGCACCAGTAAAGCTAGTACTGTCCTCACCATCACCACTGGAGAACCAGGTATTGTATTTTCTTGATTCTCACAGTTTTTTTGTTTTTTTCCCCTCATTGTCTCAATGGTATTGTCAAATCAGACAAGGCAAGACTTGTGTTTTCATTGTCAAACTCAGCCATAGTGATGCCTTGGTTCATAATAAATTGACAAATATATCAGTGATTCTTGAGAAGTGGGACAAAACAGGGTGCAATGTTGAAAAAATACAAACCCTATGTTCAGGCAAATTAAATTACCTGTATGTTTTCAACATGTACTAAGCTACGCATTGATACAACCTCCCAGCTTTTGTCCTTGTTATCAAAATGGGCTTTTTACCTTGCCATTCTTTATTTTGTGTCAACACCATCAGACACCAAAAACACACATTCATTTTCCCTCAATTTATGCTAGACCCATGAGAAGAATTGTGATCACAAGTATTCACCAAGACCAGAGGCCACAACAATATTTTCAAAATGTATATGACTATAGATATTTTATATACATTTTCCTCTATGTTCTTCAGTTGAACTGTGTAATAGAATGTTTACTTTACAATTAACAGCAATCAAGATGTGTTTCACATTTCAAAACACTTTCTCATGTTAGGTAACTGGTTAGATTTTTCACATATGACCAACCATTCCTCAACAACTATGAAATATCAATATGTATTGTTATCATAATAATATAAATCTGACGGAGTTGACAAGTATATCTGACGGAGTTGACAAGTATCTTATGAATTTGACATATCGGACAGTGGTGACAAAAACCCAGATAACCATCAAATACGTAGAATAATCAATAACAGTGATTTTATAACAGCATATTATTGGTTGAGCGTTAATTCAAGATTCACATTACAGCGTTTCAATCAGACTAGCTCTAAAAGACTCAGACCAAATCGCCTCATTTTGTATATCATCCTGTACTTTCATCCATGACAAAAGAAGATTGTGAGTTTCCATAAATACAGTATTAGAAAAACTAAAACCTATTTCTGTATTTAATATAATTATAATAACTTGAGAACAACCCAAATATAATGCCTTTGCATTGAATGTCAACTCTGTCATTGGCCTGTCACCACCGTCAGACAGGAAAACAAAAACAACAGACAAAACAAATTAATTAATCTAGTTAGCCATTTGTTTTTTCTGTTGATGATTGGTGCTACTATTCAGGAATATAAAATTATGGAAACATTTCAAATAACTTCTTCAGAAATTGTAAGTCGGTGTTGACATATCATGGTTATGACGCATGACTTTCAAGATTTGGAATGTAAAATATTCTAAAACTACAACACTTATAGCCTGTCTGACTCTAATGTACTCTGCACAGATAGCTTGTGACAATAGGTCCTTCACGGAGACAGCTGCCCCTCATATTGCCTGATTTTATTTCATTTTAATGAAATGTCTGACATTGGTGACAGAAAGTGTCCCCCCACTTAGAAACCTTATAAAACATGAATGTGTTGTAGAAAAAAAATGTATTGATATGAGAGATTATTTAGTGTTGCTTTTGATGAAAAAAGCTATTTTTAATCTTAAAGTACATTTTTAATAGGTTTTATTGCATATGAAAGATTGAAACCTTATCTGTGGACACACTGTTTTTGAAGTCATGAGAAAATAACAAGTGTCATAAATTTGACATAATAATAATAATAAAATCAAATTTAAGGGGATAATTGTGCTCCAGACATTCTATTCTTAATCCCTAATAACATCTACAATTTTAAATATTTTTAGTTTTAAAGATAACAGCAGTTACATTTTGTCCCAGCCTTTTGTCCCGGTTCTCAAGAATCACTGATATTTTTTTCTCAGTTTCTGTAAAAACAGAAGTAGTGGCCCTTACTCACCCTCAACAAGGCAGCCCAACATATAAATTAACCCTATTATATACTGTTATACTATTATAGCAAAACCACCGTTCCTCTAACCACAGGAAACACACTCTATGTCGCACGAGACTCAGTGCAGTTTCTTTTGTTAGATGCACTGTTTTTTGCACGTTAAGCAGTTTTCTTCCTCTCTCTCTTCCTCTTGGCTACTTTCCTTTGTGATTGTGCCTGACAGGTCATCACATCGATGATCCCGTTACCACCTTATCTACTGACACTCCTGATGCTCCTGTAAGTATGAAACTAGGGACTTCAAAAAGAAGTAAACAGATCCTATATTTGAGTAATGATGCTACTACCACACAGTAAAAAGTCTCTTACCAGTTAGAGTGGCTACGAGGAACTTTGGCGGCTGACGCCCCCTTTGGTCGTAAGCGGTAGTATTTTAACGACATCAGCTGTCGTAAAGCTGTTTTCTAGCGCGTGCTGGCCTGTGCGAGTGTCAAATGATTAGGACGCAATATAGTGCATGTCCGTGCTGAAAGTGTGAGGGCACGGAATCTTTTCGGCTCCGTGAGAGTGGTTATTGACACTGCATCAACTCAATGGCAGTCAGTGCCACACACACCTGATTGCAATGAGTTGATGCAGTGTCACTAACCACTCTCACGGAGCTGAAAGATTCCGTGCACTCACAGAAAGCGAAAGAACGAGAGACGGCAGTATAGATCACGATGAGGTAATGTTTATGTTGTTGTAAATAATGACTATTTTAGATGAATGGTCATCTGATGATGATGAAGTAAAGTAAACTTTGTTTTAGTACCATACATTCACTAAGGAATAAACACTGCAGGACTAGTTCACTCCCGTTAAATTGTTAAATTTAATTGAATCCTCTCTGCCAGGCCCAAATCAAGGAGATTCACAGTGGTCACCTGGCTGCCATCTTGTTGCCAGTGGTGCTGGTGTTGTTGGTTGTTGCTATGGTGGCAGTATGGCAACTTAGACGTGAGTATTCCAAACAGTGTGAAGTTAAAACGTCCCACACCATGCCTGTCTCTAATTTGATCTGCTCACTCTCTGTTTGTAGGGATGAGACACAAAAATGGAAACCTGATAATGTGAGTGGTTGCAGCATTTATTTTTTTGTAACACATTAATTCAGAGAATGAAGCCACTTTAAAAACAACCGTGGTCGTCCCTGCTAAACTATACTTTTTCCTTTGCTGCAGGTGGCTGACCACTGGAGGGTTACGCTTCAGAGGAGATAAGCCCCTACAAGAGCTGTAAACTAACAAAGCTTTGAGGTTTCTTTGGCCTTAAAAACACAAATAAGTTTTAAGCTTTATGAAATGTGCAGAAAGTGCACTTCATTGTGTCATTGAGGAAAGTCAACTAATCTGCGTGTTTAGTTGATCCAAACAAACAAAAGGAATAAAAATGTCTACCGCGTAAGCTCTCACTGAAGATCAAATCACTGCACAAACTTACAATATGTGTTGGGTTTATTTAGGCTACTTTATTTGTTATTGTTTTATCTTGCTGTTGTTTACTCTTGATATCCATCAAAACTCAAAAGTCAAAGTCAAAGTTTTTTTTAGTGTCAGTTCTGATATAGGCAAGACATACATCAGAATCGAAATGGCGTTTATCGCTGGTGCAATAGGAACAATAGAAAAAAAAGTAGAATAAGATAAACATAACTTAAACAATATTTACATTATATAATTTCTAAATACTAAGTAGTGCAAAGGATGTTTTTGTACAATATAAAACAGTATGTATAAAATAGAATAGAAAGTAAAAACTAGGTAAGATAAATTGAAATTGCAATGTGCAATGTGATGAAAAATATTTACATTATGTGCAAGATGCAGTCAACTTGATGTACATTTTAAGGCATTTTGATGTGCAGGCTGAGTATTGAATAGATTATGAGTTCTTGGGGGCAAAAGGTCATTAAATAACTTGTTTCTATCTTTTTGTGACTTTATGTGTAAGAAAAAGATACCACATATTTTATCTATAGTAATAAACAATGGATTTTACAAGAACGGAACAGATTCACGTATTGGTTACCGGCCACAAGTTGGCTGTTTGAATAAAATCCTCCTATAGTTTAAATATTACATTATATTTTAATATAGGAAAATAATTTAAAATTTGTTACGCAGGTTAAGTATGTTGCAAAGAAGGTCAAACTAAATCTGAACTGTTTCCGTTTTATAAGAGGGGACTTGTCATGTCAAACGGCCAAATTATTTATGCACGCTATGATTTTTTCTCATTTGTCATACTGTATCACATCATGGTCACAAACTTCTTCTACCACATTAAAACCTATCTTTTCAATATACAAACAGACAATAAAAGTCATGGACCGGAAACCCATGAGATGGCATCACTGTGGCATTCTAAAAAAACACAACCTTTTCACCTTTGATAACTTTATTAATTTGAGTAATCTTAAATTGTTTTTCAAGTGTGTAAATAACCATGTGTCACCACTGTTGTCTGAATTGGCCATCAGACGTCAGAGCTCTCGTCGGGCAAATACACGAGCCTCCATCAATGGTGATTGTCTTTTTCCAATGCACAAGACATCTTTCGGTCAGTCTGTTTTCTCTGCAAAGGGAGCAAAACTGTGGAACCTCTTGCCCGCTAGTCTAAAACTAGAGACTAATAGCAGCACTTTTAACAGAGAACTTAAACAACGGCTCAAATCAAATCAACAGTGCTCACACAAATAATTTACAACTGGTGTATTGTTTGATCATGCTGCCTTTGTTTTACTCTACTTATCCTATATATATATATATATTTGACTTATTATATTGCTGCTCTGTACTCCATTGTATACTGCATTTTTACTCTTTTAATTGTCAGTTTTTAATCAGTATTTTGATCTTGTTTTTGTTTGACTTGTTTATTTTGTTGTTTTTAAAAGCCTCCTGTGGACAGGTGTTGTAAACTAGCATTTATGCTAATACACTGAAAACATTGCATCTGGTTCGTCCAATGTCATTGTCATGTCCATACACAAATAAAATAAAATCAATCAATCAATCAAATAGCCTACAAGTTGAAAGGTGGTTCATGATGCCATTTTTTTTAAAGATATACATTTGGTTAAATAATTAGAAATGCAAGTTTAACTGAAAAATAAAATCCATTTAACCTATTATTTTAATTAAATCACAGCTTAATTGATTAACATCTTCCCAATTAATTGATTACTTGCGATAATTAATTTTAAAATTGAGGAGATGTTGTTGTCAACCCTTTAATTTCCTTAAATCTTAACTTAACACTAAACCTTTTATTTGAATAAACACCATTACTTCAAAAGGCATGAGTAGAAAAAACGAAAATAAGAATACATTTGGGACATTCAATCTCCTCAACCCTCACAACCACTGACCACTAGTATCCATCTACAGCCACAAGAGGGCGCCACAGTCCAACCAGTGAGTTGATCTGATGCTCTCTCACGCGCTCGCTCAGCTCTCAGCGCCTCATCGACGGAGTCCTTCTCAGGGGGCAGGCACTGCAGCCAGCTGGATTTCCATCCATCTGTCCTGTAAATCTCTTAATTGTCCTCATTAGGGAGATGAGGGAGAGGAGGAGATCTGACACCTCTGTGGAGCTTTGAGGCAGCTGCCTGTGAGGGAGTCTCCTACTAATAGGGGGATCACAGTGGTCTCAGAGGGGACCACAATACAGATCAATGTTTGTATGTGTATAAATGGGTGTTTCAAAAAGGGGCTTCCACTTCCTTTTATCTATATCTCTTAGTAAAGATGGCCTGCAACAAATCTACTGGTTAAAGGTGGAGTCAGCAATTCTGAAAAACGCTTGTTGTCGAAATCACTTTTAGTTAAAAATCAGTGAAAATCTCATAACGATCTGCTAACTGTCCGTACTGTGTGTGCGCTGAAAACAATCCAGTGTGAATACACAGCCTAGGCTCTGTAAACAGACATGTTAGCTACAATGGGACTCTTTGTTTCGTTCACATACCAGTTTACATATAGCGTTGTAATAAAGGTGAACTAAGCGATTTATTTATGTTAATATAAGTGTTAAATCGCTCTTTATTCATACAGTGATCACTTACATAGTGTGCACGCTTCATAAAGCCGATCTCTCAGTCACCCGCTCTGCATGTAATCGGCAAATAAACTTTTCGGGGATCCCGAAACAGATATCCAATCACAAGAGAGAATGCTACAAACCGGCACCCGTCTCACTGCCGGTGCACACGCAGAGCACAGATGGGTGAATGTTTATGCGCCTACTATGGCGGAGCAGGTAAAAATCCTTCCCAATGTCTGTTTTGACGGTTTTTATCATGTTTTATCACACTTACTTATCTGAGATGATGCTAGATAACTCTCTGTTTGAAGACCGCAGTGCATTAATGTGGTGACGTGGGGACGAGGGAGGAGACTGCTAACTGCAGTCAGTAACAGGAAGTTAGCTAAACTGACCATTCCGCTTACTGAAACACAGGTTTTTTGTCAGAGCCCAAACATTACAGACAGGAACGGGATCGTCAGGAGATATTCGCTGATTTTGACTAAATTGATTTTGACAACAATCTATCTCCATAACAGGACTCCACCTTTAAGGAACTGTTGTTTCTGCATCCTGACAAATTGACTAATTATCCACAGTGGTGTATATAACACTTGATTGTTGCTTTGCAGTGGTAACCCATCACTAACTCAGGGCTGCTGACGCACAAAGTCACAGTACGCTGTGTGACCGAGGCCTGTAAACACCATTCCACCACATCCCTCCTCTCAGAAATTCCTCTCATCTCTGGACCCCTCACTTCCGCTGTCCTTTCCCTTCTCCCTCTTTTCCTCTGCCTCCTCATTCTGACGTTTGCCTATACACAAACACCAGGGCCTTCCTGTTCACTTCACCTCTCCATCCTTTTCCTCTTTAATCCATCTTCCTCTCTGTGTTCAAGCCCTCGCTGATTACACTGCCTTGGCACTTCCATAAACAGAAGAAAAGAAGCAAGGAAGGTTGTGGGAAGCCCCAGTTCACGACTTTGATGAGGTCGCTTTGATTGGCCACACTGCCAAAGAAACAATTTACCTCCCAGCCACCTCCTACCCCCACTCTTGTTGGGTCCCCCTTGGACCATTCCTGACAGACCGGTAGTCACAACAACAAGGAAGAGGAGTCTGGGGAACAAATGGAAACAGCTGATCGTGCTGTCCTGCACTCGATTAAAAGTATGTGTCAATTCCCCAACAATTTTGTCACCTCATTCACAGTGTGGCTCGCCCCCCCTTTTCTTACTATGAGACCAAACATCCATTAAGGCCAAATCCACAACGCTCCCTATGTAAGCCGTGCCGAGCTGTGTCAGCTGTATCTGGTAAAGGTTTCAGTGTGAGCCTGCAGGTGGGAGATTGAGTAGGGGATGGGGGGGGGTGTACAGTCATAATAATGGCAGTATTAGCAGTGGGGACAAAGTTAGTGCTGTAATAAATCATGCACTATGGTTCTGGCCACATCAAGGCAACAGCATTCAGGAAATGGAGACTGAGCCGTACCACACACACACCAAAGGCTATAGTCTTCACAAGAAGGGGCTGGTCTCCAGGCCTTCGCTGCCCCAGAACAGATGCACGGTCCTGGGTCTAAGGAGCTGCCAGATGTTGGCCCCTTCTGGATCGCCTTATGAATTTGGCGAACAGCAGAGGACATGCGACTGTATTGAACAGAGCTGAAATGAAAGGGGCAGGAGGTTGAAATGGAACAAAAGAAAAGGGAGAGAAGGGGGGCACAGTAGTAGTTTGTGAAAGCCTGCAGAGTGCTGGGGTATGGCCTACTTGCTGATGAAAGAAGCACTAATTGAATCAAGTCTTTATCCAAACCCCCTGAAAACTACGGCAGCTCAAAGGGAACTTTCATCCGGTTAGAGCTACAGCATGCCTGTCAGGGGGCAAATGAAAACAAGGCAAAGTAGCAAACTTAAAATCAGATCCATGAGTTTTGTGTAAGCTGGTGGGAAAAATCAGATATGAAGGCTACTGATAAAAAACTCCTTGAGAGCCATGGTGACGCAGTGATCTAAAAGCTACCCAAAAAATGTATCCTCATTCGAGATGAGACATGACAGTGCTTTTGTGTGTGTATTGATGTGATCTGATTTGTCAACCTGAGCCAGATAGAAAGCAGTGCACATGTTTGAAGGTCAGACAAAACTGTTTCCATGGAGACATCACCAAGAAGACCAAGTAAACCAAGTACAGCGCTGTGCTGCACTGTCGCTTACCCGGGGGACCTGAATCAGCCAGTTGTGTGTGTGTGTGTGTGTGTGTGTGTGTGTGTGTGTGTGTGTGTGTGTGTGTGTGTGTGTGTGTGTGTGTGTGGTTTGAGCATGTGTGTACAGTATAAAAGCATTTGTCTGGCAGTTTCAATTATGACGAGTGCACTGTGCTTGTGTGCATCTACAAAGGCATTAAGATTCATTTTCAGATTATTTCTTACCGCTCCTCAATCCTTTAACCGGGACAAATTATTCTGCAAGTTAAATTAAAAAAATTGTAGCAACTTTAAAATGTTTTAGAGTTGGTCTGAGAAATACAACTGCATTGTTCTGCTTGAGACAAAACAATAAAATAATTAACCACATGCTTCTATCTTTTTGAACATGCTCATGCTACAATGTATGTGGGAAAATGTGTGAATGCAAACTTGTAAAATATTTGTCTCTTTGATGCAAATGTAAACTGAACGCATTGTAAAGATTTATCATTTCATCTTACTGTTGAGCGGATCTCGAGCTAACTTGGAAATTTCAACCTTCTTGCAGGTCTAAGTTTCCATAGAAACACTCCACACTTTATATTGATGTAGCAAGTTTATCAAATGCTGGAAAAAAAAATTTACTTGGCAGCCAGTCATTAAGGACAGAAATAGCTATACTGACATGCTTGTTGCCTCCCTTTGCACACCCATAATCCTTAATGCTTGCAGATATTTTCCACAAACGTTTGAACATTGAAAACCATATCTTGTACGATTCAAATCACACGTCACCTCTCATTCAGGCGGCATTAAGTGTCAGAGCTTTGAACATTTGAACAGAGGCAGGGGTCTTAATCTGTTTAAATGTGCTTCCTTCTCTGCACTAACACCATTGACTTTTGCTTCTATTTTTTTTTTACACACCTGCCCAGAGGCGAATTCTAGTACGAAGAGGCGTCGAATTGGAAGACCTCCATCGTCCCTGGCAGCTGAACACAGTGGAAGTCTTGGATCTGTTCAGGGGGATTGGACCAGTTGAGCTCTGAGCCGTGGAAGACAAGTGGCTGGCGCTGTTGAATGGGAGAAGGAGTGTGGAAGGATGGAGGGAGAGCGGGGTAAAGTAGAGGGGGAGGGAGGGAGGGAGAGGTAATCACATCAGGGGATTAGTGGCAGTTATTAATGGAGGAAGAGGCTCTTTGCTGACACTCTCTCTCACTCACTCACTCACACACACACACGTGTACATATCTATCTATCTAATCTATCTATCTATATATCTATCTATCTATCTTTTCCCTTGTCTGTCAAAATCTAATTCAATTACACAGCTGCCTCTCCTCTCCTCGTCCGACCTCTTGCCCCTCTAGCAATGTGTTATGATTTTGGTTTGTAATATTCTCGCTACCTACTTCACGAGGGAGAAAAATGATCTCCTCCTGTGTGCAAATCTTCGTATCTGTACTGTATGTGTGTGTGCCTGTGTGTGTTTGCTCAAGCATGCCTGCCACCTCTTGAAATATGGCCATTCAATGGTGAACAAACAAGACATTTGTCTAAAGTCTTGCATCACCTCAGGGATGATTCTGTGGAAATGTGCTTTGCCAGGTTATCTTTTGCAGTTATTTTTATTCGCCCTGTGACTCATACAGGATCCAAACTTCACAGTAAGATTTGTGCCAGAAAAAGAAAAAAAACCTTTTCGACACTTGTCTGTCCATTGTGCCAGTAACACTGTAATGTAATTTGACAAACTGTCTAACCCGTTTCTTCACTCCAATGCCTACACACATGAATTAACAGTGTACACATACACACCTATTGGCTACTCTGGTGGCATGTATGAGGCTGTTAAAGAAGATCATAAGAGAATGGTATCTTATTATCCAGCCCTGCACAAAGCCAAATACACACATGTCCACACGCATAGGCAGATGACAGTCACAACGCTTTCTCAGTGCATGGGGCCCCGGCTAAAGAGGTATTTGCAGGCTCTTTCATCAGTGTGAATTCGCCTCAGCTTCGGGCAGAGCCACAAAGACACAAGCATCCCACCGTGAGCTGCACACACAGCTACACCGCAATTTCATCATCTGAATGTACTTTCACAGCAGTGGCAATAAATTCGAAGTCCCCAAACCCTATCAAGTCACAAAAAGACGCTGGAGGTGCAGCGGGCAAAAGTTAAGAGGCGAAACAAACATGTAGATAGACAAAATCCACATGCAAAGCAACAAAAACTGGAGGGAAGGATGGAGAGAGTTTGAGAATCAGCCAGCCGTTCCCTTTGGCCAAGCAGAGAGGCACTAACAAAAACACATTTAGGATTGTAGACTTGATATTTTGCCTTTGCTTCCTTTTTCTGGAAACCATACAGTAAATAAAGCAGAGCAATTTAAAGCTGGCGTCAGCGATTCTTGAGAATGCTTGTTGTCAAAATCAGTGAATAACTCCTCACAATCAGATACCTTTACTTACTGTATTTACACCATGTTTCTTTGAGCGCACACACAGTGCGTAAAGGTAGCAGATCGGAGTCATTCACTGATTTTGACAACAAGTGTTCTCCAGAATCGCTGACTCCACCTTTAACGTGCGCATCAAACTTCTTCACAGTGGTCGTATTAGGATGTTGTTACTTAAATAAATTGGCACTTTGTTGCACTTTTTTTTACAAATAAGTAAACAATGCTAAAAGTTCAACAGCCTGCGTGTTACATGGCTGTGTTTTTTAAGTTGGTCCCTATGAACAGAGGGAGCCGAAAGCCCTGAGGGGATACACACGCACGCACATTTCCTCAGACACACGCCAATCTCTCTGTCTGTCAGCTAGGTGCTCATAATCACATCCTATCCCCTCGTGTTCCCCATACACACAACCCCACAACCCCCCCTGACTCGCTTCACTGTTGAATGTAGGGAGAGAAATGAGAGATCCCTCCAAACGCTCTCTAAGATTAAGGCTTTGTGTTTTACATGTGTTATCGTTGCTTCCCTTCGTTATATCCCCCTGCTTTTGTCTCAGCCTCCTCCTCTAATTAGAATCTTGTCCCTTTCATTCCTCCGCGCGCCTTTTTCTTACACCTGTGAGAGCTAGCAGGGAGAAGAGCGTGGAGATGGAAGAATAAGGAAATATTCGGGGAGAGGGAAAGATGAAAAGCGCGCCACACGGAGCGGGTGGCAGAGCATTGTGGAATGCGGCGTCTGAAGGGAAGGATGAAGGCGCTTGTCACGTCTCATCACGCAAATTTACACACACACACACTAATGCACACACACACTCAGGCACACACACAACCTGGCTGTGGTGTGCAGCAGAGACGCGCAGTCCCGCTGAGCCGAGCTTTGAAAAAGAAGAAAGTGCAAAGGGAATGAAAAAGAAGAAAGAAGAACAAGCAAAGAAGAAGCCACCGTGTTGGATGTTTCATTTTGACCCATATTTGTCCTGACGCATAAATCAAACAAGGCGTTGAGAAGCCCAGCGCAATCTGTCACGGCAGGGCTGCTAGAGAAAAATATCTAAGCAGATTCACCCGAATGCACACACACAACTGGTGGCATGAACCACAATTAGGAACTGCAAATAATAAGAATAAGATATATACAACGTTAAGGCAAAGTAAGCCTTGATGCCAGAGTTGTATTTTTTTTCTCTTAAGAAATGTGAACAGCTCTAACAAGCATAAAATCATTGCCTCATGCTCTCTTTCGTGCTCCATCCCTCCTCCCATCTCTCTCCTCTTGCCTACAGCCAAGTTCAGCACTGTCTGTCCCTTGGCCCACAGTGTAGCCTCCTTGGCTGTGTATGTGCGAGGTGAGGGCAAGCTGGCACTGTGCCTCTGTGTGCGGTCAGGCCGTGTTTACATCTGTCTGGCCCTGGAGCCCAGGAGCCTGGAACCTGGAGCTGTGCGCCGGTGCACCCTGGACATCTCCCAGAAGACTGCAGCAGCGCGGACCTGGGGATGGACTCTCACTTCCCTGATGAATGGCCTACAGTCTCGCAGAGCCACGCATGTCCTTTTGCATAACTGACCCCTTTTTCCTACATTGCCCTTACATCTTCTACTGCTTCTGTCGTTTATTGCCTCCAAGTATCACTGTGCATGCTCTTCCCCAGATGCCGCAGTATCTTTGCACATGAGAAACTATAAGGAGCTTTGGCCTTGAGAACACTGTTTTTCTCTGATTGAATATCTATATGTTAGTACTTAGGATTTGTGTGTCTGAAATATGTTGAACATGCACTAATCCCACCAGAAGCAGCAAAGAAGGGAGAGAAGTGAATAGCCCTGGTTGTGGTACATGACAAACAGTGTGATCTGCCTTTTGTTTTTGATAGCTGATGAATATGCATGTGGCCCCGGGAGTGACAGAGTTTGGGGTGGGGTGGGATGGGATGGGGGGCTCAGAAGAGCATGTTAAACAATGGAATTACATCTCTGACATGCATCCACCGCAAGGCTGGGATTAAACCCAGCGCATAGAGAGAGAGAGAAAAAAACAGAGAGAAGGCAGAAGGGAAAAGAAGGATAGAGATGGAGAGTGAAGCGATAAAGAACAGATCCACTGCTTATCTATTGAAGAAATGGAGAGGCCTTGGGGAGAAGAGGGGAGGGAGGTAGTGGTGGCGAAGAGCAGGGAGAGGGAGGGGGGGGTCGTCAATCCGATGTATTTAATTTCGTTTGCTGTTAGTGAATCATCAAGGGGATGATCCAACAGCGGATCAAAAGAACGAGCAGGGGGAACGGGGAAAAAAAGCAGATTAATGCAACAGAACAAAGGAGCAGTCTCTCCAAGATGATCGCAACTCCTCTTCCTCCATCATCCACTTGCTTTGCCTTTCCTTTCCTTCCCGCTCTCATCTTTCTATCTTTTTTAGTTTTTCTTCATCGACAACTTTCGTAAATGGGATAGACACAATCAAGACGTGGTAACGCTGACAGTAGTTAAGGACGATGGAGTATTAGGGCCACATTGAGAAAGAAAAAAAATAATTGCAAGGATAAAGTTGTTATATTACGAGGAAAAAGTCAGAACTCAATATAACAACAATTAATCAGTTATATGACGAGAAAAATTGTCATAATATTACGAAAAATAATTGTAATTTTACTAATACATTTGTAGTTTAAGGCTGTATTACTTTCAAGAAGAAAGGTAATATTTTCCCATGCATTAAGATGAGGAACGTGGAGAATATTGTGAAGGTATAGCCTACTTTTTTCACTTTTTTGAGAAAATTATTAATCTTTTGGCATATCAGCACCACGTTATCATAAATTGCTGTTGACTGTATGTGCTCTCGCATCATGTTCCTCAATAAGGCCTTAATACTGTTGTAGTTGAGCATGCAGAACCGACTTGAATATGTGAAACCTCCTGAAAACCACAAAATGTTCTTGAATGACAAAATCTGGCAGCTTCTGTTTGATCTTGATGTGTTTCATCTGTGTCCGGGCATGTATTGTGAGCAGCTTCCCACGGGGCTGCATGCAGACCACTTGTTTAGTCTGAGCTGATCTTGCTGGGCGAGACTTAGAGCCTCCAAGCGGCGGATGTCCAGTCAGCATGTCCATTTTTATTTTGAATCCCTGAGTCTGCTCAGACAATGTTCATGTTTAAAGTAAAGCTGACTGCTGTATCCTGGTATAGCCATAGCATAGTTCCCCTCGAGTGGCGCTGGTCTGTAGCGATGTCTGAAGTGTTTTCATGTAGTATTGTTGCTGGCCCAGAACTGCTCCTTTTGCCCTTTTTGCTGGTATGAGGAGAGCATTGTGGGCCATACCTCAGAGGTTTCAGCTCTGACTGCTCTCACTGACGGATCGGAATCGCAACACTGTGTGTACGTGTGCATGTGCAGTGTGTGTGTGTGCAGGAAAGGTGTGAGGGGGGGGCTTGCCAGGTCAGGCTTGAATGGAGCTCCAAAAGACAAACGGGCAGCCGAGAGGGTTTGACCGTGTCCAGTTAAAACAAATATAAGAGGCCTCACTAATGTTGTTATAATCAAATTTTACATTTCATTGCCCCCCCCCCCACACACAACTTCTCCACCATCTCTTCCAATGCTCTCTTTTTTCCTCTCACTTTCCCTCCCTCTCTCTGTCACCTATTCTGTCACTCGGCCCAAAACCGCTGCAACTCCCACACAGTTCACTGTAAAGCCTCCTCGTACCTGCCTGTGTTCTCCAGATGGCAGATTGAGACTTGTGCACATGCGTGTATGACTGTTACAGTGTGTGTGTGTGGATGAGCTGTTAAGTCTGGTTTTATTCCATGCTAGAGTCCCATCCCCTGACTTCCCCTCCCTGTGTTAAATTAGAATTAACTGAAGTCTGAAAAGTCAAGCGGTGTCCAGCCAAGCTCACGGATGGTTGATGGTCAATATTGACCCAGGGCTCTATGTCTCTCAGTGGAAACCAAGGGATGAACCCCAAGCCCCCACCCCAACCCTCCATGTCACCTTGACTCGCTCACACACAGAAAGGGCCAAGTCGCCGGCAGAGGCTTGACCTAACCACTGACCCTGGTCTGGGTATTTTCTCATCCTCCTGCTGGTCAAGAACAGGCTTGGAGAGGGTGTGATTACATTCTCAGTTCTGCGAGCCAGCAGCGAGTGATGGATTGGAGTGAGATATTGTCACTGATGCTTAAGTTTGAAGGTGCATCGTTAACTGTTCTTTGCCAAACGACTGCAACAAAGCCAATTCCTCATGCTTGCGTGTCTGTGAAGAGACAGAGATAAAAAAAAAAAAATCAGCATGCTTGCACTGATGTATCAGTGTGACGCTGTGTACTTGCCTTTGTGTGTTTGTCAGCACAAACACCTAACATTGAAGGAGACAGCCTGCCTCCTGACAGTTATTTGCTAGTTTTGGTCTCTCTGTGCTCTGTCTAACTTTCTGTCTCTCCTCCCTCCCGGAATTACCCCTGGAGGACTGAGCGAGGCTAAACACAACCGCTGAGAAAAAGACTTGCGACACACCACTTGTTATTGTGAGAAGCTTCCCTTCTCTGTCCCCACCCCCCCCACCCCCCGTTTATCTGTGGCTCATAGTGTGATTCCCTATTTGTCAGCCATCTGGGTTCTATAGAGACTGCGTGTATGCTTTTTATGCATTTGCCGCACAAAGCAGAGTATGCATTGAGCAGCGTCATTACATCCCTGTGACACGCAAGACACACAAGGTTTAAATCCAGGGACGAGTTTGTCACAGCTGGGTCAGCTGCTCTGTCAGTGCAGTACAGAGAAAATTATATCGTTGCAAGAACGAAAGCGCCGGTCCTCAGATGGCTGGAGAAGGGGCGACCACACATGTGAGTGAAGGGGTTTGACATTACATGAAATCATCAAGTTCCATCAATTATCTGGCTCATTGGCTGAGGAGAAATTTCACCAGCTTGAGCCTTGACGTTTTAGAGTGAACTGATACTAAGTGATGTATTCATGACACCCCATCTCCTGAATATGAACTGCCTTTGGGATAGAGAATTCCCGGATTGCCTGATAATGAAGAACCCAATTACTCTCGGACAAGTCGTCATATATAGAAAGATGGAGAGATCGAACACCTGAGGTTGCTGCAGCCAAGCATATGCCAGGCATGCCTGTGTACACACATACACCATAATCACAGATGTCATTGGTTTTCATCAAAGCACCTAATTTTCCCTGTTCACATCTTATAACCCCGCCCCCCATCTCTCACTGAGCACCTGCACTCAATATGAGCCCCCTTGCCCTCCCCACCACACACACACACACACACACACACACACACACACACACACACACACACACACACACACACACACACACACACACACACACACACACACACACACACACACACACAGTTTGCAGGACCTGCTCATGTGTTCCTAAGCGGCCCTCAGCCTCCTTGCCACTCTGTGTCATGTGTCCACCAACAGGCAGGACACATGTGCTACCCCTTCTACGCCCACCCTTTCATTCAACCTGGAGTTTCATTACAACAGGATATCCTGAACATTTTACATTTCCTTCAGTTGCTAAGCAGATGTGCCTGACTGGCACAAAGCAAACTAGAGGGAGAGAGAGAAAGCGGGAAATGCTCTAAGTCAACCAATGAAAATAATAGCCAGCTACCAGTTCACCTCCATGCACTTCCTCTTTTCTCTTCATGTCAACTTGCATGCCTGTTCACTTCCACTCTGCCTCATCCCCAAGGTGACGGATGGCTTGGGCCACCGTAGCTCATGCCTAAAGGCTACAGGGCGAATATGCCTGCAATCCTTAGAGGTTCATGGCCAGAGGCACCCCTCCCCATCGATTCTGACCAAACCTCAACGGTATGTTTCTTTAATAAGTTCTGTCCAGATTGGTTAGCACAAGTTACTCTCCATCTCGGTAAAAGTTGTCCCCAAAGCTGAGGAATAACGAGAAGCACTTTTGCGATAAACGCTAAAGCGACCTTTTAGTATTAATGTAACATCTGGTGAAGTTTTTCCTTGACATACTATGGAATGGAATTTAGATTTTTGTTTTAATTTTGTAAAAAAAAAGTATCCGTCTTTAATTCTGAGAAAGCACACCAATATGCACACAATCCCATCCTATTTAGACTCTACTTAAAATATCATTTGTTTACACCCCCCTACCAAAAAGTCCCAATGTGCTGGAATGCGCAGGGAAAAGCACTCTGAAGCCCCAGTGTGTTTGCAACCCTATAAATAAAGGTGGCGGTGGGGAGTGTGGTTGACCATAATTACACAGGCCCTGTTAAAGCCAAGGCGCGCTCTAGGTCTGTCTGTCTGCTGGTCCCCTTACCAGTCATGGCCACTCCCATCCAAACACAAACACACACATGCACAGCAAGCACAAGCACACACATTCACACAAATGCAGAAACCCTTGCAGAAGGGATGTGGGTCAAAAGTTTTGTTTTTCTACATCTGTCTGGAATTTTAAAACATTGTGACTGCTGACAGTCTATTACATAATTTAAGCATTTAAACAAACAACATTTCTTTTGTCTTCTTTTCTGGTCTTTGCTGATACAACGTCTAAAACCACTCCTTATTTGTCTGCCATACTCTTATTTGCTTTTTTAATTTGTGTGTCCGAGATTGATTAGGGACTATTAAGGTATTGATTTAAGTTATAAACTGTTGGTTGTAGAAATTGAGTTATTAGGACTTGGATGGGCATGTTGGCCCAGCTGCTCAATGACTGTCGAGTTTCCAAAACCTTATAATTGAACTACATTTCCCCCCTGATGCTAAAGCCGCACTCTGTCAGACCTGATTAGAGTGACAAGACTCTGTTTTCAGTCCTTTTCACTATGTGTATTTCCATCTCTGTGGTGCGCATGTTCACATGCTAAATCTCCATCTGGCCGCTGTGAAACCAAGTTCACAGCATTGGAGTCGAGATGTAAACACACATTCACACAGTGTTTTCTTTCTCTCTAAGCTGCAGAGACAGACATTTACCAAACTGTGCTGTATGTCGCATATCTGTACCAGCCAAGAGTGGTTAAATGGTGTGTGTGTGTGTGTGTGTGTGTGTGTGTGTGTGTGTGTGTGTGTGTGTGTGTGTGTGTGTGTGTGTGTGTGTGTGTGTGTGTGTGTGTGTGTGTGTGTGTGTGTGTGTGTGTGTGTGTGTGTGTGTGAACGTGCACCTGAATGTGAGTGAATGTGTGGAAGTGCACACCGGCAGGAACATGGCGTACATCAGCCAAGATTTTCTTTCTTACACATGGAACGGAGCTGTTTTAAGCAGCAAGAATAGCGCTGCAATTTCTATACGCTCAGCCGCATGGTACAATTTGTTCCAAAGCACTTGCCTTGCTGTACAAATCACAGCAAGGCAGCCAACTATAGCTAGCTCAGTCTATTACCAACAGGCCAACTGCCAAGAGAAGAAACACATCCAACAGTTTAAATACCTTGTTTTCACATAAGCAATGTTTCACTCCCGCTCATAAAAGCCAAATGACAATAACAATAGCGTGTACAAGAAAACCAGGCTTTTTTTTGAGTAAACCAAAGACTTCTTAAAGCTGGTGTTATTGAAGCAGGCCAATGGTCCCTGTTCCCCAACCCTCTTCATCCTCTTGCGGTTTGGCACAGGAAGCATGTGGTCTGGGCAGGGTACGTCTGGATAGATAGGGCATGGTCAGGAATAGAGGTTTTAATGTTGTCTGTCTCCACTGTACGATCTTAATACAAAGCTTGGTCCAGTTTTGCTATTGTGTGAAAAATTATATTCCTGGTCACAAGTTTCTTTTAGCTTTAAGATTCTTGCACGGTGAACATTTGAAGGTTGGATAATTTCCACGACAGTAGGCAAGGATGGAAATTGCTGAAAAGCATTGGGTTAGTGTGAGGACTTAACCCGCAATCTCACTGGTCCACTTATCTCAGAGGTACTCCGAAGCACAACGACAGTAATGTATTTTAATGTACCTCTACATGATAAAAGTTGACCGGCTGCTGCTACATGTGCAACACTTCAGTATTCATCCAGCACATTTCGAATTCTTCCTATGCACCACTGGGCCTCGGGCATTTAATCTAAGCATTAAACATTCAGAAGAAACAAATGAAAGGCTCTCTTAAAAGCTCTAACCAATAGGCTTTTACAAGCCTACGAGGGTGCATTCGAATAAAATCCGAGGCTGAAGTGGTCTAGACAGCAGGAAATCCAACTTTGAAAGAATACAACAACTGAAGTTAAATGTTTTCCCCTTTGGTGGTGGTGAATGCATTGTAGTGTACCATATATATACTAATTTGGTTTATTGTCTGCAGAAATTGAATTGGTGCCACAGAGATGCAATATTCAGATCTTAAGGGGGTTGGTAGAGAGGGGCTGGTCGGCCATAAAGACAGATGATTGAAGGATGGAGAGTTTGTGGAGCCTCTGATGAACAGTAATGTATCATCACATACTTTAACTGTCTTCAACACTTATGATCAACCCCAGTTATCCCAAACTGGGGAAATGACATATTTCACCAGGGAAAAGTGGAAAAATATGAATTTCTTCGCTTGTGACGTTTTAGAATGGCATTAGTGTTGGACAGCAAATCAATATTATCCAGAGGTGTCACATCGTCTGTCTTGAGTGCTGGTGTCTGTCTGTCTTGTTTCCGCCTGGTGTCCTCTAGGTGTCACTAGAGATGTTTATGGACCAGACAAAGCTGACTTATCTTGAGTGTGTTCAGAGTGTGCGTCCACGTGTGAAAAGTAAAGCTGCAGCTTCTCCTGTGCACTGACAGCCTCAATCCAGTTGCCGTGGTGATATTCTCTCCCAGGTGCATCAGCCACACACACACATACACACACACACACACAAAAACACACACACGTGTCTCTTTGGAGTCAGATACACTTCCTTGAATGCCTCGACACCCACAGTTGGCTGTTTGTGCCCTTCCCTCCAGTAACTTAGACAACCGTCATTAACACCAGTGTCCCTGTGCTACGCTGATGTTATCTCCTCTGTGTCACTCTATCCCCACGTTGTACACAGTGCACCCCGCTTTTCCGCAGGTGTCCAAGCCATCCCATTCCGCCCCCCCTTACCACACCCACCCACCCACCGCGTACCCGCTAATGAGAGTGAAAATGAGAACAATGGGGAGAAGAGTGCGGGTCCCGCCAGCTCATCTGGGCTCCGTTGATCTTGTTAATTGCGTCCGTGGACGCGCTCAGCTCCCTTTGAAGTGTGTCTGAAGAGCCCGCTTCAGAGACCGGCAATTACCGCACATCATGTAATTGCTGCAAGACAGGCAGCCATATGAAAGAACTCATGTTACTGTATGTGTGCGTCAGGGTGCACAAGTAGCCTACATGTTGTGTGTGTGTGTGTGTGTGTGTGTGTGTGTGTACGTCTGAGTGAGTGAGAGAGAAAATAAGAAAGACTCTAATGATAGTGATGCCTTCCAAGGTGTTGTAACAGTATGTCAAGTAACATCCTGTCAAACCCCAACTCCATCAGAACAAAATCATAAAAGCTTTGATGCAACAAACTGCTGCATTTTGTGAAATGATTACTAACCACTTTGTTGAAATCAATTTGCGTGGATCAAAAGAAAAATTCTTTCCATTTAGAATTCAATTAATCTGTTTATTCTCACAAATTGTCACTGCTGTGGTTTCGAGCGGAGACATCCATGGCCGGTTTACGTCCTCCACTGCTTATAAATGTTTCGAGGTCACTGGAGCTTTGTGATTTTTTGTGGCGAGAGTCTTGTTTCGTCTCTTGAAAGGCCACGTAAAGTCCCTTTTTCTAGGTTTCATTCCTCGCTTTAGTGACAGGAAAAAATACAAAGTTTGATGCAGTTTCCTTTTTCGCCATGTCAGCCGTGTTTTAAGGTGGAGGCTACCTGCTTACAGCAGTGTGTAGATGTTTTACAGGGCATCACTTGGCAAGGAGGAAGTGCTAAACGATCATAATAATAATCATAAAATGAGCATAGTAGTTGCGATCAAGATCTCAGCCCTAAAAGCAGAGTGACTGTGGGTATATGAGCCATCAACTGTAAACAGCCATATTATTAAGAAGCTGCTAGGAGTATTGTGTATGAACCACGGCCAAATCACTGTCATCACATACTTTCTGTTCCGTGTGCAGTTGCACTTATCTGGAATTTATAACACTTGTCCGTAGAGATAGTCATTCTAACCACATCTCATTAGGTAAGACGGCTGAATCAGTGGCCAATGCATCTGCAAGAAGACAAGTTTTCACAGTATAAGAAAAGATAGCCAGAAATACAAATTAATATTTAATTTAAACATAAATGATCAAAATACATCGTTCTACCTATCTATCCATCTATATATCCTCTCTCTATCTATCTATCTCTTTGAACCACTGACACAATACACTTTGCAGTAATGTATTTCAGAAGTAAAAGAGCCCAGTGTTCTGTACAAAAGAACCAGCTGATATACGCTTCCAACCTGCTCTGAGCTGCAAAGCCTCTCACTCGTCCCCCTTTGCCATGAATCAGATAATGTAACAGTAGCGTGCTGCTGCGCTTTGTGAGAAATACAGATACAGCGAGGCAACCCTGTGCTCCCACTCCCACGGCTGAATACAATTGAAAATGGTACAGATGAAATGTACCACTCGGGGCTAACTACAGCTGTAAGATAAATACTGTGCGACACACTGCTGTGGAGGCGGACTAGGATTTGTCTTTGCGAGATAGACCATGAGTGTAAATGCTATCAAACACAAAGCTGCATGTCTCTGTGTGTGCCATCATATACAGGCATAAGATTATGTTTGTAACTAACAGAGGAACTGACAGATGATTAAAGGCATACCCAGTCATTGTAATCAAGAACAATTTTGACCAAAATCAGCGAATATCTACTCACCATCCGTTAACTGTCCTTGGTGTGCGCGCGCTGAATAAAAGTCAGTCGATTGCCAAAGTCGGTATGCTTCGTCCTCAGGGGACCATGGAGATTTGTACAAAATTTCAACTCAATCTGTCGAACAGTTGTTGATATTCTTCAGCATGGACCAAAGTGGTGGACTGATCGACTGACATTATGGGACACTGCCATCCCTAGCATGGCTAAAAGGTCTCTTTTGTCCAGCAATTTCTCCCAGTCTACGAACAGACACTGACTGTGAGAAACATCAGCTCTAAATAAGGAAAGAAGATGGTGAATCTGGCCAATTATCAGTAATCCGAACACCTTGGTGTCATAATTACTTATTAAATCTCTCTCTCTCTCACACTCACACACACACACACACACACACACACACACACACACACACACACACACACACACACACACACAGCCTTTAAGAGAGGTTTGAGAAGCTTTTTCATTCTTTGAAACTAGAAAAGGTTCTTCTGTACAAGATCACATTTGCGTCTTATAAACCTTATGCAGCTAATTTTCTTAAACAGAGTCCAGACAATCAGTATATTTCATTAAGGATATCAGTTTTTTTTCAAGTGAATCAAAGTTCATTGTATGTCACATGGACTTCAGAGAAGCACTCTTGCCAGACAGCCCTGCTGAGGCAAAAGCCAAAAAAAGTCTGTTCTTATATTATGCTCACATTACAGACAGTTTGCATACATGTTCCACCCTGAGCTGTGGTATCATAATACATTTACTAGTCTGTAAAACAGGCCAACAGACGGCTGGAAAGACCAGGATGAGGTTAATTGCTCCATTAACACAACAGGCCCTCCTGAGGTATTCTGTAAGGATACAAAAACACACAAGTTTTAGGCATCACATACAATTTACTTTAGATAAGTTAACTATTTTTAATTGCATCACCCTGCATTATTTCGCAAGAAGATGGACCGGCATTAAGTAATGTAAACACACAATTGCACCGCACACAAACACACCTAGTAAGAGGGCAAGGAAAAAAAGAATTGCACTGTGGCAGCTTGCCGAAGGGCATTCGGCCAAGAGAGTGGGAGAGAGAGAGGGAGAGAGACACACACACACAGACAGAGAGAGAGAGAGAGAACAAGGAGGAAGAGAGAGAGGGAAAGAGAGCAGGAAAGTCCTTACATAGCCCACAGGAAGAGCTGTGTCAGGGCAGGAAGCTCCTTTTTTGGGCACTGAGGTTTCCTGGCTGGCTAGAAGACTGACATTTCCTCTACTGGTTGGCTTCTGGAGAGGGGATCACATGAAGGCTTGAGGGAGTCTGCAGAGGTGGTGGTGGTGGGCCGCCAGTCGGGCTGGGCTGGGCCCGTTCTCTGGTTTCAGCTCCAGCGGTCCCTCCCTCCCTCTGTCTCTGCTTCGCTCTGTGAACAGCCTGCAGCTCGCGGCTCATTGCTGTAGCAGACACTTCACAGGCCAGCATTCATTCTCTGCACTAATGACATACGATATACCGCTGTGCAGTCTGTAATATAACATGTTGCTCTATTTGCATAGTGATGCATTTACTGTATAGATCATAAGGGAGAAAAGGGGAGGGGGTACATATAGCTATGGCAGTTTGCATTCACTATGACTTGCATTTGTATTCAACATTTTGTCCGTTTTGGCCAATTAAGACATTTTAGCAACAGTGGCAGCATGGCTCCAGGGTTGTCAGCCTGTTGATCCACCAATTTGGTCCAGACTGAAATATCTCAGCAACCATTTCACAATGGCCTTGGAAACCTTTTAAAACATTCATGGTTCCAGAGGACGAACACAAGCCTTCTTCCATTACGAATACGATTCGGATCAGTTTTAGCTGCATTATGTGTTTATTGCTAAGTAGCAAATGTTAGCATATAAGCGAAGCTAAACTAAAACAATGATGATGGTAAACATTAGTATTTTATTATAAGGGACATAAACATTTAGCTCAAAGCATTGCCATCCCTATGAAAAGCCTCACAGCGCTGCTAGCGTGGCTGTTGAATCTGAATCTTACAAAATATTGGAATAAATTCAAATCAAAATTATTTAAATTCCAACTGAAATGAAATCACATCTTTGCATACATTTCAGCCTACAGCCTGCTGCACATTAGCTTTCTTGCTAAAGTCGCCTCCTTTTACATTAGATAGCTAGTTAGCTGGTGACCTAAAGCACATCAAATAGCATGTAAACTTACCTTCAAATATCACTTTGGTCCTGTTAAGATGATGAGGTGGTTCTCTCTCTTATTTCGATTTCCCAACTTAAATTCTGCTTCTTTGGTGGTCACCCAATGTAAGTTGGATACACGGTTTCTTTTTCAGATGGTTCAGTTCATGTTCACAAAGGTAAACAGCAAATGGAACATAAGTTGTAAACAAAAGTCATGCACAGAAATTCTCCTCAATTATTGGTCAGACGGTTAAGGCGAGTAAAAAGGCAAATCCCCGCAGTTTCCACCATAGCCTACACCATAGAGCATCGGCAGGTTATTTTCATGCTGGTCTTAATCTGGAGCGCACATTGTAACAGCCAGAGTCGATAAAATGTATTGCCACAAGATATGGCTAAAGGCT
This sequence comes from Hyperoplus immaculatus, assembly GCA_949357725.1. Classification (NCBI taxonomy): domain Eukaryota; kingdom Metazoa; phylum Chordata; class Actinopteri; order Uranoscopiformes; family Ammodytidae; genus Hyperoplus; species Hyperoplus immaculatus. The sequence continues at coordinate 9,495,682 of OX442356.1, forward strand.
CCTTAAAGTTTTAACCGTGTGGTTAACATTTTGCTTGGTTTTCTAAAGGTTTCACTGCTAATGGACTCGACTAGTCTAAATTAAAACTTTTGTTTAAAAGTTGGGGAAATTAGTTGCTATATGCATCCAGGATAACTGGTTCCAGAGTGGAACCAACTCTTTGCTGATCCATAACCGAGGAACTGCTAACTGTACGTCAGCGGCTTGGGTAGGGAATAATGTGACCAAGCAGGCCACAATTTAAAAACAGTCCTCGGGGTTGCAGAGCTCCATAGTGCAACTGTTTTGGGTAGGGATGCACCGAACATTCGGTCACCGAAAAAGTTCAGCCGAAAATGGCAAAATAAGTCATTTTCGGTTTTGGCCCGAAACAGTTAAAAAGCAGAACAACTAGGGCTGGCCCGAATGCCATTTTTCAGGCTTCGAGTATTCGTTGGTTTTTCCGAGCGAATATTCGGATATTCGTTCCAGAAAAACACACCATCAAACCAACATTAATAATGCCAATGTACTCACTGAAACCGAGTGTGTGAGCCGAGACAGCAAGCTGCGTAGTTTGTTGATGCTTTAATAACTTTCGAACGGTAGTAAAGTTGGAGTTCCTTACTTTTTCCCCGCAGAGGCAACAGCTGTTTTTCGTTCCAAATCAGCTGTCCTCTGCGCCATCGTAACCCATACAGGAGCTTATCAATTCATCCACGTGCATCTTTTCGGCGATTTATAAATCCATACAAAGATCCAATATTGATAGTCTTTTTTGTCCATATTATATCTATTATTGACCACCTATTCCCATGATGCAAGCAAGTCACGGTTGATGATGGCTGATGTAAACAAACAGCTGAGCTAAGCTAACGTTAGCATTACACCAAGCATAAGCATTACATTTCCTTCCGAAATTGCGCTAATGTTGTGGTAGGCTATAGAGTTATTAGGAACACAATCTATTCTTCCTCCATCTCTCTCTCCCTCCTGCGCTTGGTGCCGCTTTTAGTTTGCCTCACTCTTGTAACATCACGTAGCCTACTACATCACCGGTTGCGCAAAGGGCAGCGGCCAACTAGGTCAAAGTTCAAATAATTCGATAATATATTTTAAATGAACGTCTAATTTGTATTTTACAATTGTTTTATAACTTGTGTATCCAAATATTGTTTGCTGACAAACTATACTGCAGTTTGAGCTACCTTTGCAAAAAAAATTTAAAAAAATGTTTTTTGAAAAAAATAAAATAAAAAAAAAACTAATATCGTCCACGTCTCTGTGTGAGCGCGCAGCAGGAGCAGTCTGTAAGGTGCGTGCATGAAAATGTCAGAGTCCAGTGTGGGAGCATTTTTTCAAACTGGATGAAACACGGCGCAGACAGTGCAATGCTTTATGCAGCATACAGTTAAAACGCTCGTCCAAGACACAAAAGCCTTGCGCGAGCGAAGCAGCGATACACCCGGTGAAACGCTGTGACAGTGTGACAGTTGGTAACGGTGTCATTCACAGTGACACCTCGCCGGTGAGGGCCGCCGCACAAAAAAACTTTAGTTTGACAGCTAAAATGATAACCGGAGATATCCTGTCCGTTAGCGCTGTTGGGGGAAAAGGCTCCTACGGTCTGATTGCATTTCTCGAGCCTGAATACACAGAGCCATGTCGGCAAACTGACAGCGCGACTAAATATATGTCCAGCGAGCAGCCTCCTTCCGTTAGTTTCAGTCTACAGACAAAAAAGTTACAATCACCTCCTAAGCATGGACATCGTTTAAAGCCTCTCATTGTTATGATCAGGGCTTTGATGCAAATTCTGAAGTCTGAACATTACGGTGGTGCAGTGGTGCAGTTTTTTTTAGAGCAACTCAACCTGCACTGCACTGCAAAAAATTAAGAAAGGCAATAAGTCGATCTTTTTGTAGATTCATCCTCATATAAGTCAAGGTACAAATCAGTGCGAGGTTCACAAATTAATTCCTAGTAAAATATAAATTTTACTCTTAGATTTGAAGGTTTTGCTGTTTATTTATTTATTTAGGGTTGCTTTTTCGTTGTAGGCTATGTCTTAGGAGAACATTTGGGAGTTCATGTATGCAAAGTTGAAATAATTGACTAAATAATAAACAAAACTGCAAAAGCCTCTTTCGGTATTCGGTTTCGGCCAACTGTTTAATTTTATTATTATTATTTAATGTGTTACTGTGCTCTACTTGTTAACAGAAATTTGATTTATTTTAATTAGGGCTGTCAAACGATTAACATTTTTAATCAGATTAATCACAGGATTCTGTGGATTAATCACGATCAATCACGATTACTTTTACCATTCGAAATATGCCCAAAAAATTCTAATTTTCTCTGCATATTGTTGTATGAACGGAAAGATAAATGACAGAAGGTGGATATGTACATTTTAAATTAGTATGTTTATTAATTGAAAATCAAAATGATGGTTTTAATACTGAAAATAAATTTAAATCAAACTAAAATATATAGGCCTACCTACCAAACCATAATTCAATTGGTCTGTCTCTTTACTATGTATTTGGGCAAATATAGGATAGGCTATAGAATGGCATTTATTTGGTGAATCTATAGGTTGTGCAGGGGTTGACACTAAGGTTTCAAATGCACTTGCCCCTAGGGCAAGTACAGGTAATGTTTTACTTGCCCAAAAATAAATAAAAAAACTGTTAAACAATGATATATACAGTATAGGCTAATTAAATTATACATTTTAGCGAACCGTAACATGCAAACACAGCTTTACTAGTCTCATCCTGACCACATACAACCAACAACAATTCATATAAGCCTAGATATCATGACATCACACTACACCAAGAGCTTGGTCCTGCTGCAGCATCGTGAAAGGGCCTCTTTTTGCCATGCACCTTGCCCAGGGGCTCAGAAAACTCAGTCTAGCTCAGAGTCAAGCTGAATGTTAGCTTCCACAGAAAAATTTAACTTATTTTACTTATTTAAAACGGTCACATTGTGCCAAAAAGTGACCGTGTGCCATAACATGATTAAAGTCCACCATGTTAAAGCTATTGCCCGGTTATACTGTAAGTAGGGAGGGGGATCATTCATTTCTATTCATATTGATACCATTATAAAGACTCCACAATCCAAATCTTTATCGATACTTTTCTATTATTTTGTTAAAAGAGAACTGGTATTATTGCTTTAATTGCTTATAAGATGAGCAGAGCTAAGGATAGGACTTTAAGCAAGTCATAATTCCATATTTAGGCCTACTTATTATTTCATATTGCAGGGAAAACAAGTTTTTTACCCAAACTGTATTATTCAAGCTTCTCGCAAAAACTCAAATTTCTTATTTTCTTGATGTTACATTTGAACACATCATGATGTCATTTTATTGACCTTTGCCTAATGATCATTTTACTGAGCCGACCTGAAAACATCACATTTGAACCGTTTTTTTTAATTTTTTTTAGCTAACTAGTTCTTATCCTGCCGATTTTAATATGGATTTAAAAACTATCAGATTTTTTAACTGCGGGACTTGCTACAGTCTCTCGTTTGTTGATCACCGCTGCATTGAATGGATGATGGGACGGTGCCGAGCTCGTCTGCAGCGGCTCAGCAGACAAGAGTTTTTTTTTTTTGGGAGACGGAGCGAGTTGAAGGAGTTTCTTCAAGACAGTCGAAGGTAGAACACTTTTACAGTCCATGATGCGGACCAGTGATGGAATAATGCACTGAAGTAGGCCTAATTAGATGAAGATGACCCGACTCGATATTTAAAATTACATCATGTAGCCTATCGACAGAGGTGGAAAGAGTACAAAAATATTCTACTCAAGTAAAAGTATGATTACTTGGATGACATTTTACTTAAGTAAAAGTAAAAGTACTGGTCTAAAAATCTACTGAAGTAAAAGTAAAAAAGTAGCTGATTTAAAATGTACTTAAAGTACAAGTTACTAGTTACTTTTTAACAGCGGGAGGGGGCAGGGGTCTCTTCAGTGTAGGGCATTATATATATAGACAAACTAGTTTTGTTTAATTAATGCAACACTTTTACAAATTAAAGTGCACAAATTAAACAAATCATGTCACCACACATGTATGGATGTACACTGTGTCATTATACTTTAGATAAGCAAATATGGAGCAAATAGTCTGTTAATGTGGGAATTTAACCGGTCTACAGACCTAAACAGACTGCAGCTGCAGTTCTAATAATGTAATTGTTTATAATTGATCTAAACCATGGACATTGCAAGGTTAGGCTGCTCGATTTTGACAAATCATAATCATGATTGACATTGTGTAATCACAATTATTATAGACAATTATTCATTGATTTAAGAACTGCAACATGCACTTATTTAACATTTGAACCCATGACTTTAAACATAGCCTATCCTAATTGAACTGAAAACAAGGAAAATGCAAATAGCCTAAGAAAAACATATTTTTAATAATTAAATTAAAGTGTCAAAATCAAAATAAACCGTTGCAAATGTTGTTGATAGGGCACGTCTTTTGCTAGCAGGAATGTGAGGGCATATTTTATTTATATCTCATGGAGCTGGCTGGATAAGCAAGTTGCATTGTAGGCTACAGTGTTCTTAATTGATGACTGTTGTGGTGGCAAGAGTCAAAGAGCTTTAAACTTCCTGTGTTTTTTATTCCTTTATTGCTTGGTCATAGACCACTAGGATTCAACTTAAAGTGAGTAAACTAATTGGTCGTGATGTTTTGAGGTGCAGCTGGGTCGCATATGCCTTTTTTCTCTCTCTCTCACAGTCGCGTATGTCATCTGACTCGCGTGTCCGCGCGTAACATATCTTGCACATTATTTTAGTCTATTAGTTTTACCTTTCTTCTCGACCAAAGGCTGCCTTTCTGCCGTCTTCTGGAAGTTTTTCAAAGCTCCCGGCAACACGCACCGTCTCCATCCTACTCTGCACTGTTAAACTGAAAGCTAAACTATCAGGTGAGGGAGGGGCCGATCGCACGGCTGGATGAAAGGTTTGCTGCATTTAAAAGCCTTCACGTCTTCACGTGCGGTACAATGATAGTTTAACTAGGATTATTTTGTTTTAATGATAAAGGGAAGCAATGTTTGTTGTTATCATGTAGTCGCAATGTGTTCTCTCCTCCTGTCGATCATTCACTGTGTTAGTTTCCGGTATTGTGCCGTAAAAATAAAAGCCCCCCACGATATTTCTTTTCTTTTCTCTCCTTTCCCTATCTATTTTTTTACTCAGTAACGCAGGTGATATAAAATGTAGCGAAGTACAATACTTCACAATAAACATACTCAAAGTAAAAGTAAAAGTATAGGTTTTAAAAATCACTTAAAAAATTACAAGTACACGTAAAAACTACTCAATTACAGGAACGTGAGTAAATGTAATTCGCTACTTTACACCCCTGCCTATCGATAAGCTCAAACATTATTGATTTCTGGGTTTTGAATATAGCGGAACCAGGTCCGTAGCCTAATAGAGCCGGCTTTCGGAACGTAGACAGCGAAACTGCGCACACACAGGCTGTGTGTGTGTGTGTGTGAGAGAGAGAGAGAGATAGAGAGATAGAGTGCGAAAGAGCGAGCGTACTGCTGCTGGCTGCCACGCGCAGCTGCTCAATTGCAAATATAGCCGATCTATTTTATGTGAGTTAGCGGGGGAAAAAATAGTTTTGCAGACTCTAAAACACATGAATAAATAGCCTAGACTACTGACAAACCCTCTAAAATCCACTTGCCCGTTCGGGCAACCAAAAAGCAATGTCAACTTGCCCGAACATTATTTTCAGTTGCCCCGGGCAAGCGGGCAACCGTTAGTGTCAACCACTGGGTTGTGCATTCTTGAATCCAACTTGATTACAATCCGCGGTGTGTGTGTGTGTGTGTGTGTGTGTGTGTGTGTGTGTGTGTGTGTGTGTGCACGTGCGCGTGTGCGCGTGCACGTGTGTGTGTGGGGGTGGGGGTGTGGGTGGATGGGTGCGTTTGTACACGCGACCACGTCCTAGGGGACTGTTCATGTGTGCCAGGAAGCCAACGTTATGTTGATGTCTGATCATCACATCTGTTTGCCCTCTTTCTCACTCCTCTGCCTTTTCTGAAGATGTGGAAATGGGTGCCAAAAACTCAAACCCAGTAATTTTCCGTCAATGAAGGAAACCTTGCTGTGGACTCTTGCTTTATTGCTTATTGATCAACCATCTGGGCATTTTTGTTGACAATGAACTTAAATGGCTCCCAGACAGGGATGCAAACAGGTAGACCGACGGACAGACAGAGTGACAGACAGATGTTTCCTGGTAAACAGCAAGTCCTCTTTTTACATAAAATGTAAAAGTAAAGTCCTGCACATGCTCTCTCTCTCTTTTTCTCTGACACACACACACACACACACACACACACACACACACACAAACAAACACACACACAAGCAGCAGACATGAAAATGAAGAGACGATGAACAGTAGACAGGCAGCAGGGAGTGAAATGCAGTCCAAGGCACAAACAATCACACAGAAACCCAACAACACACAAACATTTTTACCGAGGTAAAAAATAAAGTCCAATGACATGTCAACATACACTAGTGAAACAACATCACGCTAAGTCCAAACCAACAATAAATATGTTCTCTATTTACAAATTAATAACTGATTATCAGTAATCAATAACCATATCACGTAGTGAAGCCTCACTGTAATTAACCAGGAAAGAGGACACTATTCAACCATCACTTCTAAACTACATATAAAATAGCTGGCCACTTCTTAACAGCAGATTAACATCACCAAGGCAGACACAGATATGTTAAAACGATATGAACTTCACAGCAAGAGCCTGCACACACACAAACACACATTCAAACACACATGCACAAACA